>PVIC010003437.1:0-69010 GCA_004025085.1 Thryonomys swinderianus
CAGACTTTTGACCGTGCAATTATTTCTCCCAAACAGGATTGTTCCCAACAGTGACAGGTTTTGTTTTTGGCAAAGAAACTTATGGCTACAGACAATCAACTTTTTAAATACCAAGCTCTACTTCTAGAAGGACCAGCCACTCAAATAAAGACATGTTCTTTCTTAAACCCTGCCACCTTTCTACCAGAAAAAGTAGAAAGACATGGCTTTGAACAATTATCCATAGATATGCAGCCAGAGAAGACTTATTATACACCCCCCTTACTGACCCTGAATTGACCCTTTTCTGCAATGGCAGTTCCTGCATGGAAGGTGGGGCCAGAAAGGGGAGATAAGCAGTCGCAACTCTACATCAAGCACTTGAAAGTTCCTGACTTGCACCTAGGACTAGTGGCCAGCTAGCCAAACTCAGAGATCTGATCAGGGATTTACAACTCAGTACAGGACAAGAAGTAAATATTTATACTGGTTCCAGGTATACTTTCTCATGAAGCCTATGGAATGAAGAAATTTTCTGTTAGCCAATTGATCTCACATAAAGTATCATGAAGAGATAGGTGAACTTCTGTCATCTGTCTCTATGCCCTCCAAATGACTGTAATTCACGATAGAAGACACCAAAAAGAAGTTGTAAAGTATCTGAAGTTAAGCAACTAGCTGATGTAGCACTAAAAGACACTGCTTGAGGGACTACTCTTCTGGCAACCCTGACCTAGGGAGGTTCCCTTGATCATACCTGAACCCAAATATTCTCAGTTGAAAATCAGACAGACCCTCCCATATGAATATCAGCTCCTTGCAATGGGTTGTTTACAGTCATATTATAGGTAGAGAAACCAGCTAGACACATGTTGGCAGATTAATAGGGCTGGCCCTTGAAAGACTTCCAAAAAAGAGGATCCTTCTGAAGATCAACACCATCAATGAGAAATTACACTTCCAGGTAGCAGTGAGCTACAGGCCTCATTCTCCTCCTAGGATGAAAGGTCAAGGTCTGGATCCAGCCCCTTCTGGGAATGCAGTAATTACAAATTCCCCAGATAATGGGCTGGAATTTTGAACCACCTAGAGGAGTCTCCTGACCAGAAAGACCCTCTAGGGCTCGATTCCTCATTGGAACCTATTCCATTGAAGTTGCTGAAACAAATGTACTTGTCATATACCCATTGGTTAACCTTGGTTTGCCCAAATCTTATTAGAAGCCCCCACTGTATTCATTGGTTAACTGTAGCCCATCTACTTTCTTGAATCTTATTGGTAGCCCCCTATTTTGGACCTGCCTCACCTCATGGCTTTGCTCCATAAAAACCCTCTAGAAAGTGAGATGGTTGGGTTCCCCACTTTCCTGGTTCCCCCTTCTGTCTCTCTTAACACAGAAGCTTTCTCTCTCAATAGAATTTTCCTACTCAAACCTCTGTCATTCCTAAAATTCATTCTTCAATTTTTAGAGAACACGAACTCAAGTTTCAGGTGGGGAGCTAGGCCTTGCTCTCCTGCGTCAGGATGATGATAAATTGTTTCTTCCTGGTGCAATCAGTAGAAAATTAGTACATCTTTACATCATACCTTTCACTTGAGGAGAGACAAGACCTACCAGATGGCCTGAAAGTTATAAGAAAGGGACTTTCTCAGACAGTACAACAGATAGTTAAGATGCGAGCTCTGCCGAGAATAATCCTTGGATGTGAGGATGGTCTGCATGTGACATCTGGCATCCCAGTGATCACCAGGGTTGATTCGGCTGGTTGGGCTGGGTAGGCAAGTTTCCTCTTCCTCTGTCACTGCACCATGTGCATCCTTTCTGAAGCCATGGGCTCAGTCAAAGAGGACAACTACTCCCAATAGAGGAGGACTGTTTCCTTCATTAACAATGTGTAAGTAGCTGAGCTCTCCTGGTAGAAACTTCAAACAACCTCTTAAAAGAAAAATCCTTTTAACCAGATCATAGCTGCTGCAGGCATATAGAGACATATAAATATCCTAGAGAAGATGGATAATTCATCTTTTCTCAAATGCCAAAGAGTCGTGGTAGACCCTTTCATGAATGAGGTTGAGATCCGTATACAATAAAAAAGGCACATGAGATAGTAAAGGTTTTGATCTCAGAAATCATCCTCAGATCTGGAGTTCCTAAAAGCTTACAGAGTGATAATAGTCCTTCCTTTAAAGCTACAGTCATACAGGGTGTCCCTCAGCTACTGGGCATTCTCTATCACTTTCAGTGTGCCTGGAGGTTACAGTGTTTCACTGGTATGATCAGTTGGTTTTCATCTTTATCCCACCTCTAGGGTTATGTGTCATCCAACACATTGAGACCTTAACTAACTATAGTGGAGCTTAAATGACATGGCAACTGGTGTTCTGATCCTTCTGCTAATATCTCAATAGTTGTTCAATATATTAAGAAACAATTTAATGCCATGTCAGTCTCTGAAATCCCCTGAACCTTCTCCTTACCTTCTTTGTGTGAGGCCATTACTGGTTCTTCTTGGTGGAAACATTTGTTGGCTATATTCATAACAATCTTGTTGATAGTATTTGGCCCAAGCACTTTTTACTATTTTAATTAATTAATTAATTAATTAATTAATTAATTAAGCCTTGTCTCCTCCAAACCTAAAGCTGTAAGTCTACCAAAGGTAAGAAAATCTGGCATCCACTGTGGAATTTCAGAGTCTCTATGCAGTAACTCTGACTGCCAAATATAACTACGACCCTCTTCTGCCACAAGTACCCAGAACAGACTTCACCCTTTGTCCCTTAACAGCAGTTAGACATGTTTCTTCACAGAAGGAAATATTGTAGACAACTAAGTTAATTAGACATCTTGTAGCCAGTTAGGGCTGGTCCTCTAGGAAGTCAATACAAAATTAAGGCACATTTACTGAAGACCAGATTTGAAAAAAAGGAGCTATTACACTCACATACTTCCCTTAGGGATGAATAGCAGAACCAACATTCTAAATAGGTATCAACTATCCAGGTGGGGGACTAAAACCTCCCTATTGCATTCTTTCCTGGAAATCCTAGCTCAGTTCATACATGACTTGCTATATGAGTTGTTTCCCTATTTGATTCCTATTTAATCAATATTATATAAATGACTATACTTGAAATCTTACTAGTTAATCATAGTTTTGTCTCATTTTATGGTTCTCCATTAGATCTTATTAGTTAACTATAGTTTTGTCCACTTTGTACCTCCCTCACTTTACAGATTTACTCCATTAAAAACCCCTCTGAGAAATGGGGTCCTGGGAAACCTACTTTCCTCTCAGGCTGTCCCTCTCAGGCTGGAGCTGTCTTTCCTTCAATAAATATTCCTTGCTTTTTACCCCTATTGTTCCTAGAGTCCCTTCTTTTATTTTAGAAAACATGAACATGGTGTTTGGGATATCTAGCAAATGGGGAGTTCATAATAATTGCCTTATTTGAATTATTTCCCTTATTTGGGTTATTTCCCTTATTTGGATTATTTGGAGGTCTACATACCATAAAGCCCTATCTCAGTAGGTTGAAGAACATGGAATTTGAGCTCAGACATACCTGATTCCCAAAACAGGATTCATAATGTTATTTATTAAGGAACTTTTGGGGGGAAAATACAGTAATTACATCCCAAAAGAAGGGGAAAACTCATAAACAGAATGAGCTAAGTTTACTAGTAAGCAAAACCAAACCAACTGAATCAAACAAAAAAAAACAACCCACTACTCTTAAAGATCAAAATATAATAAATATTGGGAAATAGGAATAAAATGTTCAAGTGGGAAGAACAATGATGTAGGACAGGGAAAGGAAGGGAAAAATAGAATAGAAAGAAAAATGGAAATGAAGCTTTTTTAAATAAGAAAGAGAAAAGAGGTTGAAGGGAGGGGAGGGTAATTGGAAAAAAGAATTATAATATTCAGGTATAAATTCCTTCTGATGAATGTGATCATTATGTTTATCTAAAATACACTAATAAATTAATTTTTAAAATATTAAATAAGACTGAAAATAAAATAGTAATCAAAAGCATAAGTTGTAAAATAAAAAAGAATCACTTGAGAATGTTGACTAGACTCATAGAGAAAAACAAATAATCTCACTTGTTTTTTTATTCAGTAATTACAAATAAAGGTGATAAGTAGAAAATAAAAACAAAAAATCCCCTGCATTTTTGCAGGTAGGCATAATGTTTTTATATTTATTTTACATATTTGGACTTATTCATATGGATTTAAAGCTATAGTTTAACATATTTTTAGTAAACAATCAGTAATTAACTAAATTTGTATCAATAACTACATTGAGTTTACTCTGACATTGTTTTCCATAATTTTTGACCAGATTAATCTATTCTTTGTAATTATTCATCAACACTTCCTACAGTTGTTCTTGGCAGGATCTCTAACAAATACAATCAGTTTCCTTCTTCAACATTCCTCAGGAAGGGTAGATCAACTTCAATTATGCACAATACTCAACTATAAAAAGCTCTCAGTTTGAGTCTATTTGCCAATAGAAAATTCTGTGACATACACATAAATGTGTGTGTGTGCCTGTTTGTGTGTTATACTGCACTTCTTTTGAGAAGTTTGATATATATCCTTAAATAAGGGACAATTGCTGTCTCTATCTCTCTCTCTTTTAATTATTAAAATGGGGCCAGAGATATATTTCAGTGGCACCATACCTGCTTCATAAGTGCAAAGTTCTGAGTTTGATCCTTGACACAGAAATAAAGAAAGTTATGAAAACATACTGTATCTGTAGGTGTCAACAGTTAAATGAAATACATGAGTAAATAGGAGAAGGTGGGAAGGGCTTCCCGAACAATAAATTCTAGAACAGACCAGAAAATAGCTCAGAGCAAATATTTCTTAGACCGTTCAGTATATTTTACCTTCTCTGAGGGCACATCTATATATCTCCCCACTCAGGGAGTTGGTTGCTAATTTTAAAGCCATTGACCAGTTTCAGAAAAAGCCTTTCCAAGCATTTCCAACATACCTCCTCCTTTCAATGTCCATATTCACTCCTGCTTCATCATATTGTCCTATAGCAGAGCAGGAGGAAGAGGTTTGTTCTGGTAAAAAAGGTTACAAAAGAACAAGTTTCCTCTGATTGCAGCACAGCAGGGCCAACTAGGAAATGGTGCTGGCAGTTTTTTTCATAAGGGCAGGCACACCAGAGAGCTGGCACCCTGGGAGAGGAGATACCATCAGTGTCCCTTGGTGCACAGTGACATCCATAGAGCCTCCAGCCTCCCTGGTATGTCCTTTGCCCTGGATATTAGGGTCTGTAAATAGGACAGTGAATAAGAAAGTGTTCCTCAGTCTGTCTGGCCAGGCCAAGAATGCATTGGACAGGCATTATGATGCCTCTTTAGGCACCTCTGGAGAGATAGAAGGGTTCTTAAGTTTGCTTTGGCTTGATTTTTATGTCAAGTGAGAAGTATTTCTTCTTTTATTCTAAAAGAGTAATAGTATCATTTAATACCAATCATAACCCAGAGCTATAAGGTTCAAGAGAAAGATGATCAAATGAAGATAGGAAAAAATATTTAATAAACCACAAATGCAACACAAATTTTATAATAGTTATGTTTTACAAACTTTTAAAATAAAAAAGTAATAAGTTTAAGTTTTCATTCTAGCTTATTTGAGCTTGCTGTGTTTTCCTGGTGTAGGCATTCACTGCTATGAATTTCCCTCCCAGAACTGCTTTGTGTCCCATAAACTCCTGTATGTTGTACTGGTGTTATCATTTAACTGTAAAAACTGTTTAAATTCTTCTGTGACCCATTGGTTATTCAACAGAGTTTTGTTCAATTTCCCTGTGTTTGTGAGGCTCTTAGAATTTATTTTGCTATTCAGCTCCAATGTCAAGGCAGTATGATCTGACAGTATACAGGAGATAACTTCAGTTCCTTGGCATTTACTTAATCCTGTTCTATGAACTACCATGTGGTCTATTTTGGAGAATGACTCATGAGCAGATGAGAATGTATATTCTTTGTGGAGTGAAAAACTGTAGGCATCTATTAAGTCCATTTGTTCAAAAGTTTGGCTTAGTTCAAGTATTTCTTTATTGATTTTTTTATCCAGTCGATTTGTCTATTTGTTACAGCAGGGTATTGAAATCCCTTACTACTATTGTATCAGTACATACCTGGCTTTTCATATCCATCAATATTTGTTTTATATATTTTGGTTCATTAGAATTTGGTGCATAAATATTTTTAATTGTTATTTCTACACTTGATCTTAGCCAAAAGGCCGAGAAGCGATATATGATTGTTCTTTCTCTTGGAATGTTCCCTATACAAGAATATGTGAAATTCTTTGTCTTTCTTAGTCAGTTTTGGTTTGAAATGTTTTGTCTGCAAATAGGATAGCCACTCTTGCTTTTTGGCAGTTTCCCATCACATGGAGAATTGTTTTTCCATCCCTTTACTTTTAGTTTATGGCTTTCTTTCTGAATTAGGTGTGTTTCCTGTATGCAGCAGGTTGTAGGATCTTGCTTTTTGATCCATTCTCCAAGTCTGGGTCTTTTAATTGGCACATTGAGTCCACTGATATTAATGCTTATGGCTGATATGGATTGTCTTAGAGATATCATGTTTTCCTGTTCTCGACTCTTATTTTTTGCTTTTGCCCTTTTCTATTGCTTCTTGTTTGATCCAATGGGTTTACTCTGCTGAGTCTAATGGGCTTGTATCCTTCACTGGTTTTTCCCAGGATATTCTTTAGAATGTGAGTACAGATTTTATATTTGTGAAATTTTTCAGGTGTCTTTTGTCATAGAAGTATCTTACTTCCCCACCAATTTTGATGGACAGTTTTGCAGGATACATCAATCTAGGTTGGAGGTTATTTTCCTCCAAGGCTTGAAACACTTAACTCCAGGCTCTCCTTGCCTTAAGTGTTTGAGTTGAAAAGTCTGCTATGATCCTGATGAGCCTCCCTTTGTATGTGTTTTGTTTTCTTTTCTCTAACTGCTTTCAATATTTTGTTTTTTTGTTGGATATCTGGAACCTTGATAATTATATGCCTATGTGTAGATTTTCTTTTTATATATCACAGCCTTTTGGAGTCCTATATGCCTCATTTATTTGTATGTCCAGTTCTTTTCCTTTTCCTGTGAAGTTTTCTGCCATTATCTCTGTGAACAGTTTTTTACATGTCTTTTGCACTGTCTCCTGCTTCTTCAATGACTCCAATCAGTCTTTTGTTATTCTTCTTTGAGTGGTCTATGAGCGGTTGGATTGATTTCTCGTGGTTCTTTGCCATTTTCCATAAATTATACCTTTCCTGTTCATTGGCTATGTCTTGTCCTGTAGGTCTGAAATTTGTCCTCAGTTTCATTCACCCTACTTCACAAACTTTTGTTCTCATTGTTAATCACCTTGAACTCTGTTTGAGGCTGTTTAAAAGATTTTGTTGCTTTTGTTATCTCGGATTCTATCATGCCCCTGAATTCTTCTTTAGCATTAATTAATCATGTCTTTCACTATGGACAGTATCTGTTTTCATCTAAGACATCAATAAATCTCTGTCAAGATAAGCTGGTTTCTGTTCCCTTTGGAAAAATTATATGTGTTAGAAAGTATATTTAATGGCCCTGATGAGAGCCACTTTACTTTCTCTTTTCTCAATGGCCTACTGTTGATACTCTCCAGCAATTAGCCTTTCTATGCCTCCTAAAGCCTCCAAAAGACAGAGTTTACTAAAAATATTTTGCCTATCAGCAATAACTTAAACAAGCTTCTCAGATCTGTATGTGACACCATGGTGGGCCAGATTCTAGACCACATTCTCAGCTTTCCAACTAGTTTCTGTGGCAGAGCTCCTAGGCAAGAGGGCTGAGCCAAGAAGATGGGGGACATCTTGTCCTGGGCAGCAGATGCCATATCCCACCAGATTAGTGGAAAGGCACCTGACCACCCAAGTCTCAGGCAGCAGAGGCCACTTTCCACCAGGCCAGAGGAAAGGGGGCTTAACATCCAAGTCCATTTTTATTTTCCTCACACATGTGGAGACCAAAAAATCTACCATGCCTTCCCAGTCACCTTCAGATTGCCTACTTGAACATTAGGCAAAATGACAACCTCAGACTCTTAGGAGAAATGTTCTCATCTTTTATTTTATGGAGGCTTCCAATTTGAATGCACATTTTTGTTTGATATTCTTAAAACATTTATTGTGATTTATAAATTCTTAGACTACAACTGCATTAATTTGTCCTTCTGCTGCTTCAACAGACATAACATACTTATTGAGGCCACTTAGAGAGTTCTTGGTAGCCAGTCAAATTTAAAAAATGCAACAGTCTGAGACTAAAAAAGTAAAGTAAAATAAAATAAAATAAAATAAAATAAAGTTTTTAAAAAGAAACTTTAAAATACAACTAGCAACAGCCCACCTCTCCTCTCCAGTTTAACTGGTACTTTCAAACAAAGGCTTTAACTCTCATTCCCAAGATTAATACTGGGCATGACCTTTGTCCAAAGTGTTATGCTGCCCCTAATTTCCATTTTCTTCTATGCATTTTTTATAATTGGTGTGTATTAACATTTGTCAAAGATTCAACTTCTAACACAACCATGATTGGTAAAAAATAATAGTTCCCTGGTCATCTTATCTATTTAAAAATGGGTTTAATGTTTAGACAACATCATAAAGCTAAACCTAATATTCCATTGCATTGCTGATATAGCTAATCTTTCTTGGTGTTCATCAACTGTGCTTTTTAGAGACCAGAGCTAAAAAACAAAAACAAAATTAATCTGAAATGACAGCCAGCATTTTGGTCCTTGGCCTACCAAGGTCAACAAGGACCCAGGACAATAGGGAACCTTGTCCTACAAGTAGGTTGGTATATCATCCAACCTACTGAGCAGGATTGTTGCACCCCACTAAACAAAAATCAGCCACATACAGCATGCTAAAGAAGAGGGCCATGAAAGATAAACATCTCTGCTGTTTCTCCCAGAAGTTACATGGTCAAGCAAAACCATGACCTATCCTGGAAGCTGACACTGACAAAAGAGTGACAAGGCATTACGTATCATTCCACAAGTAATCCCTGGAAAACCTTAAGTGACTTTGATATTTGGCAAAAGATTAATCTTGATCAACACTGGTCTCACTTTAGCTTGGTCTTAAACACTCAGCAGAAAAATAAATATAAATATTATTTTACCTTCATCTTAAACACACAGCAAAAGAAAGTATAATCAAATATATAAAAGTTGTGATAATGTACACTAGACATAAAAAAAGAGCTCCAACTGCTAAGCCCTGCTAGCAGTTTCTAGCTACACTGGTAGACAGACCTGAGAGCCAGCTAATTGCAGTTGACCTTTCTAGTGCTCATACTTTGGTCATATGTACTAATCTCTTGGTAAAGATTGTTCTCAACCAAGGGCTACCAAACTCCAAGTCATCATGCAGGGAGTCCTCCAGATGGAGTCAGTCATCTCCCTCCCTCTACTGTGACCCATACAAAAGACCTCCTGATGGACATTATTCATTAAGTCAACTCCCTCTTTCAACCAGACGTAGCCAGATAAGTCACTCCTGGGGTGGATGGGGATTTAGCTCAGTGGCCCCATGACTGCTTTGCAAGCACAAGGTTCTGAGTTCAATCCCTGGTATTGATGGAGAAAAACAAAGGAGAAATGGTCACTGTGGCACAACAAACAATCAAAGTGACAGCCCTCAGTTTCACACTTGTGTTTGTACAGCATCAATACTATCAACATGCAGCTGTTCCTACAGCTAAAAGCTGTCATGGAGCTACCAGCCTCTTTTAACTATAGCCACTTAAATCTTTGGTACTGACCCCAAATCACCTATTTTCATGTTGCCCCTAAGGAGAAACAGCCAAAGCAATCATCACCCTGCCCTGCATCCTACAGAAGTAGGATGATTGAGTCAGAGGGGGAATGTAGGGGCAGGTTAGAGGTCATAAACAAAATCCCAGGGCAAGGTCCAAATAGCTGAGAATAGTAAAATCACTAAGTTTAGAGCTGGGAATTTATCTCAGTGGTTCCAGCATCTGCCTTGCAAGTGCGAGGCCCTGAGTTCAATCTCCGCAAACTACATACAACAGTATCAGGTATGGGGACTCATGCCTACCAGCAGCAATCAGTACCACACACCACAAAGCTGGGCAAAGTGGCTCATGCCTGTAACCCCAGCACATGGGAGGCAGATGCAGGAGGATTTCTGTGAATTCAGGCTTGCCTGGGCTACAGAGTGAGCTCAGGGCTGGCCTGAACTACAAAGTGAAACCCTGTCTCAAAAACAAAAAACAAAACAAAAATACCACTATGTTAAATGAGGCCAGCATTATCACATGCTTATCTATATGGCTGACGATTGTGAAAGGATCACATATTTATTTGTATACTATGTTCTTAAAAACATGTATCCTACTATATCTCCATGAAAATGTTACACTTACTGCATGCTTAAGGAATCACCAACTGACCTTGTCCCCCTTTCCAGAAATAAAGGACCCTGACTTACCTCACCCACACTAATTAGCAAGACAGTTAACCCTTAAAAGTATGGATACAGATCAGACACACTGCACATTTGAAATCTTGTAGCACCACTATGCTGTTAAGACAACTGTACTGCTTTCTCTATACTTGCTACACTTTAAATAAACTTCTATATAGCACTGTATCAGCCTTGATTCCTTTACTTTCTGCTAAGAGTCCCACTCCTTTCTTTACCAGAGTGAGCACTCAAAGAAAGACAGGGAGTCATTATGGGGGGGGTTCTAGCTTCCCCTTTTCAGGGATCCCCACATTATTTGACACTGTATATAATGCAATATCACACTGGACAATATGAGACCAATACCAGAGTATTTATTCAGGAATCAATATGTGGTTTCAGTTATTTAATTATAGTTATTAGGAAAAAATGAAACAAATATGGGTGAGTCAGACTTTCCATCAGGCAGCCCCTTTCCATTTTTTAGAACCTTTGATGTATTCTCTGCAGCAAGAAGTCTAGGATGAGATTAATTACATAAAAATCTTAATTTGTATTTCACATATAAAAATAAACTAAGATGAATATTTGATATTTTCAGGTCCTCCAAATAAGATCCTAGTAATCTCTGAGTATTAACACAAGCTCTACTTCAAAAATTGAAAAATAAAAAAATAACTCTTTTAAAAGTTCATAGAAGAATTAACCTCTTCTTTCAATGCTTTTATAAATCTATAACACTTTGCTGGCACCTTGGACCATCACAGATTGTATAACTATTTTACAATGATAAATTTTTCCAATACTTACTCAAAATTTTAAAACACCAAAAAGTTATTAAGTAGGGCTGAGAGCATAGCTCAGTGGCACCATGCCTCTGTGGCAAGTGCAAGGTCCTGAGTTTGGTCCTTGATACCAGAAAAAAAATATGAAGTAAACAGAAGTTCCTGAACTCTCTCCTTCCCCATCTCACCAAGGAACCAGGTACTCTACCAAACACTGACAGACAGACAGACAGACAGACAGACACACACACACAAACACACACACACACACACACACACACACGAAAAAAGAAAAAAAAAACCGAAGATCTTCCTTGCCTCACAAATTGAAATTCTATAGGAAAAAGTAATAAGATATCAGACTTTCTAATTTTGCTTTTTACTATTGGGGTCATTGATGAAAAATATTTACATTTCTAAATGTTTTCATATAACTCATGAATCAGGTATCTCTTGTGCATCTCATAAAATAGAGGATGTTATCTGTTCTCTCTTTAGAAGTTTTTAAAAAAATAATTACATTTATTGATGCAACTTAGATATACATAATAGCACTTTTATCATATGGAATTTGTACCTCTACATGATATATTTCTTTTTTGCTTTTTGGAGACAGGGTCTCGCTTTGTAGTTCAGGCTGGCCCTGAGCTCACTATGGTGCCCAGGCAAGCCGCTGCGAACTCAGCAATCCTCCTGTCTCTGCCTCCCGAGTACTGGGATTACAGGCGTGAGCCACCACGCCCAGCATTATATGTGGTTACCGGGGATTGAACTCAGGTCCTTGCGCTTGCAAGGCAGGCGCCGGAACCACTGAGCTAACCCTCCGGCCCCTACATGATATATTTCTATTCTTACCTATTTCCCTCCTCTCCCTGCAATCCCTCTTCCCTCATTTACAAAAGCTTTGGCTTCATTTTATCTTTCTTTTCTCTTTTTCTTTTCCCTTCTTTTCTCTCTCCCATCCCTAGTGCTCTTTCCAATTTTAACATTTTCTTCTGATTTCACTATTCTACATTTTGCTCCCCATTTACATTTTCAGTTTCTCACATCAGAGAAATAATGTGATTAGAAATTATTCTAGGAATATACCCAAAAGAACTTAGAAAATCACAGTGGAAGGACAGATGTACACCCTTGTTTATAGCAGCTCAGTTAGTGATAGCTCATTGTCGGAAACAACCCAAATGCCCATCAACTGGAGACTGGATAAAGATGTGTTTTTTTTTAAATAAAATGGAGTACTATTCTGCCATAAAGAATGACAAGATTGATTCATTTATGTGCAAATGGAGACACCTGGAGGACACGCTGAAGAGTGAAATCAATAGAGCACAGATAGGCAAATACCGGATCTTCTCATTGATATGAGCACCTGTAGATGCAAATGAGCTCTAGTAGTATGACAATCTTTTTAGAATGAGAAATTTCCAAAGGAAATTTGGTGTGGGGATGTAATGAGGGGAAGGAATAAATATGATTCTGAAAGAAAATAAAAGAACATGTATATAGGGGGTGGGGAGGTGTGGGTGGGGATGTGGGTAAAAATGAGAATTGACTGTGTCATATATTGGTAGAAATTCCCCAATGTTATGTGTGATTGTGAGATGTATGCAAATTGTACCAATAAAGAATGCAATTTAAAAAAAGAAATTATTCTTCTAGGTTTCTCTGGCAATTTTTTTTTCCCCACCATTGGGGTTATGTTTCCTACTGAGAATCAGACAAAGTAATACATATAGCTGAAAGACAAAAATTACTAGCTGGATATGAACTAAGTAAATAAACCCAATCATGATTAAGTATGAAAATAGAAATTATATGTTATGTTCATTGTGTGTCAGGTACTGTTCAAAGTGTTTCACAATTAACTCATTTAATAGTCACAACAGCCCGCCAGAGTAGATATAAATGTCCTTTATTTGTAGAAGGTAACAGTGATAGAGAAGTAAAGTCACTTATCCAAGATCACAGAGCTAGTAAGTGGTGAAACCAAGATTTACACAGGCATTGACTCAAGCCAGAATTCCATCTATAACATGCCTGAATATTGAGGAAGAATAGAAAAATCTTTATTTAATAAAATAATGAAGTATTTTGTTAAACTGGTTCTTTTTTTTTTGAGACAGGGTCTTCCTATGTAATTCAGACTGATTTTGAATGCTCAGTGTAGTACAGGTTGATTTTGAACTCATGATCCTCCTGCCTCAGTCTCCTGCATGCTGGAATTATAGCTTTTGCTACCACACCCAGCTATTAAACCAGAAATTTCTTAAATATAAATAAAAGGCTGTAAGATTTTCTTTAAAGTAAATTCATCTAATTCCTTTTACACATTTTATGTATGTTATGTACCAATTATATGTATGTATGTGTATAACATTGGTCTTCTTCTCTAGAAAAACAGAATAGAAACTTAATATATATTTGTATATATAATTATATATATATTATTGATATATATTTATATATAATATATATATGTATACATATATATGTATATATACATATACGGACAGACAAATGGAGACAGAGACAGATTAATTTTAAGGAACTGGCTTATGTAATGATAGAAACTAGCTCTTTCAGAATCTGCAAGGTGAGTTATTAGTCCACAGATCTGAGAGCTGATATTGCAATTCAAGTCAAAAGGGCATCTACCAGACCAGAGATTTACCTCAGTGGTTCCGGTGCTTGCCTAGCAAGTGCAAGGTCCTGAGTTCATTCCCCTGTAACCACATACAACAATACTGGGCATGATGATTTACACCCACCAGCAATCAGTATCAACATACCACAGTGCTGGGCTTGGTGGCTAATGCCTGTAATCCCAGCATTCAGGAGGCAGAGGCAGGAGGATTGCTGAGTTTGAGGCTTGCTTGGTCTACATAGTGAGCTCAGGGCCAGTCTGAATTACAAAGTGAGACCTTGTCTGGGAAAAAAAAAAAAAAAGGGCATCTACCTAAGATTTCTTACTTGGGAGATAAATCTTTTGTTCCATTTAGGCTTTTGACTAATGGATGAAATACATTGATATTACACAGGTAATCTGCTTTACTCAACTCCTATCAATTTAAATATCATTCAAAAATCTTCTCACAAAAATAGGCATTAACACATAAAAATTTGTTTCACCAGATATTGGAAACTGTGGTCCACTCAAGTTAAAACATAAAATTACAGCATATAGAATTTATACATATCCATTATATATTTTCTCATTATATAAATCAACTTTTTTCCCTAAAGGATGCAAAATATTTTTGTACTACTTCAAAATTATAAAAAAAAAGCATTTGAAATCATCTCTCAAGAGCTAATCATACAGAAGGCATTGGACCAAATTATTTGTTTTAGAAATAAGTTCGACTGAGATTTTTTTTTTTTTTGAGACAGGGTCTCACTTTGTAGTTCAGGCTGGCTCTGAGCTCACTATGTACCCCAGGCAAGCCTCGAACTAAGAGATCCTCCTGTCTCTGCCTCCCGAGTGCTGGGATGACAGGCGTGAGCCACCATGCCCCGGGCACTGTGATATGTGGTATTGATTGCTGGTGGGCGTGAGTCACCACACCCAGCACTGGATGTGGTTACCAGGGATCAAACTCAGGACCTTGCGCTTGTGAGGCAGGCTCCAGAACCACTGAGCTAATCCTCCGGCCCAGTTCTACTGAGTTTTGTGAGAATTTCTCTTTTTCAAGCCTGAGGACAAATAAAAAAAAATGAGATTCATAAGGATTTTGTAAGTAAAATGAATGATACATTGATCCCTCCTTGGAAGGTGTGCATGCCTTCTCAGTAGGTCACTCTCACTGAGCCACTGCTGAAAACAGACAGACTGGACATGACACACAGATTTCTTTGCTTTTTAGAGGGAAGATAACCAAAACACACACACACACACACACACATGCACACGCACACGCACACACATACGCACACACACACACACACTCAGAAAAAGAGACAGAGAATTGTAAATAATTTCATTGAAGCTATGTGATTTCTACCAGACCATTTTGATTACCCTTAGCAACAATAATTTATCTACAGCAATGATATTAACAGATCACTCTCCAGAAAAATATCTACAAAACCCATGGGGGTTCAAGTACAATATATTAGAAAACATACATTCTCTTTATGTGTAATTTTAGTTTGAAATAACATATAAAAATAAATATTCATTTTGACACTTGCCCTCATGCTTGTAAACCAGGCACTTTTCATACACAGTGTGAAAAGGAGGCTAAGAGAAGAGTGACAAGGACACAACGCAAGGTGCTTGATAACAGCACCACTGCTCTTTTGGTGTGTTGTGTATTGCAGATCTCATGTGCCTGGTTAAGTGGTTTTGCATAGTCTGGACCTGCAAGTCTGAGGCAGGCTGAAGGAGGGGAGAAGAGTAGCTACTTGATTGAGTTTGTAGTTTTAATAAGACACCTGTAAGGAACAGAGATAAATTTTATCAGAACAAGCTTTTACTTTATAAAAGCAACTATAATCTCTCTAGAAAAATAGTGTATATAATTTTAAATATCCCAGTCAATGAAAACAATTTAAGATTTATTAAAATGTATATAACATGTGCTCAGTGTTTCTTGGATAGCAAGGTAATTAAGGTACCTATTAAAATCAAAATCAGAATAAGTGTGGGAAAACTAAGAGGTAGGCAAGAACCAAAGTTAGCATATGAACAAAGATATCTCCAAATGCCTGATGACTTTGACTTTCTGGTGACAGGAGATAAAACTCAGAGTCTTTGCAAGTTGGAAAGTGACAAGGAAAACCAACCACATTAAGCCTGGATCTTGTGGTATGTGAGTAATGTTCTCCTCCAAATATGCCCACGCTTTGATTCCCAGTACACGTGGCAATATTGTTACATGGCAAGGGAGGAATAAAACTGCAGGTGAAATTAAGGTTGCCTATCAGCTGGCTTTAGGATGAATAGATTTTCCTGAATTATTCAGTATTCAGTGTAATCACAAGGGCCCTTTATTTTTTTATTCATTGTTTATTGGTACATTTTAGGTACACATTGTGATCACAGTCATCATTAGGAATTTATACCTGTACATGATATATCTTGATTCTTGTGGTTTTTCCCCCCATTCCCCTTCCTCCCTCTATCCCTTCACTCCTATTTACAAAAGATTTGTTTCCATTTTTTTCTTCTCATTTTTTCATTTTCTTCATTTTTTCCCCACACCCTTCTCCCTGTTTAGTCCCAGTTTAATTTTTTCTTTCTATTTTACATTATCTATTATATATTTTGGTGCTCATTTACACTTTTGGTTTATCATAGCAAACAATTTGGTATTTATATGTCCTATTTATTTTGAGAGTATAGTTTCAAGGTCCATCCATCTCCCTATAAATGTCTCTAGTTTATCCTTCTTTTTGGCTAAGTAGTACTTCATTTTATTAAAAATAACATAACTTCTTTTTCCAGTCACCACTGGGCTTTGGGACTGTTTCTAAAATTTTGCTATTATAAACTGTAAAGGTATGAATATGGCTGTGCATATATCACTGTGCTATGTTTTGGTTTTTGCTGTTGTTATTATTGTTGTTGAGACAAGGTCTTGCTTTGTAGTTCAGGCTGGCCCTGAGCTCACTATGTAGCCCAGGCAAGCCTAGAACTCACAGCAATCCTCCTGCTTCTTCCTCCCCAATGCTGGGATTACAGGCATCAGTCACCAGGCCTGGCATTGTGATATGTAGTACTGATTGCTGGTGGGTGTGAATCATCACACCCAATATTACGGTATATGGTTACAGAACCACTGAGCTAAAATCCTCCACCTGTTTTTTTTGTTGTTGTTGTTTTGTTTTGAGACAGGGTCTCATTTTGTAGTTCAGGCTGGCCCTGAGCTCACTATGTAGCCCAGGCTAGCCTCAAAATCACAGCAATCCTCCTGACTCTGCCTTCCAAGTGTTGGGATTACAGGCATGAGGCACCACATCCAGTATTGTGGTATGTGGTACCAGGGATCAAACTCAGGACCTTGTGCTTTTGAGGCAGGTGCTGGAACAACTGAGCTAAATCTTCAGCCCTGTGTAGGGGAATAGCTGGGTCAAATGGGACCTCTAGTCTTAGTGTTTTGAGGAATCTCCACACTGATTTTCAGTGTTTGCACTAGTCTATACTTCCATCAACAATGGTGAAAGGCTTTTTTCAACAGCCCCACCAGCGCTTGTTGTCAGTTGATTTCTTGATAGCAGCTGTTCTTTTTGTAGTGAGTAGAATCTCCGTGTTGATTTCATCTACATTTCTCAAGTGATCAGTGATACTGAACTTTTTAATATTTATTTGATGCTTCTACTTCTTCATCTGAGAATTATCTGTTCATTTCAGATGCTCAGTTTTTGGCTGGGTCTTTAAATTTGGCTGGGTTCTGATTTTTCCTAGATAATAGTCCTTTATCTTATAAACAGCTGGTAAACTTTTTTCCCCTACATTGTTGCTTGTCAAGAGTTCTACCTAACCTATCCTCCAGCTGGTTTAGTGTTTCTCTTACAATATTTAGATATTTGATCCATTTTGATTTTTGTTTAGTACATGGTGAAAGATGTGGGTCTAGTTTTAACCATTGTCAAGTAAACACCAGTGCTTCCAGCACCATTTATAAAAGAGGCTTTCTTCTAGGCAGGATTTTTGGCTCTTTTGTCAAAGATGAAGTGACTGAGCATGCCTGGAGTTGTTCCTGCATCTTCTAATTTGTTCCATTGATTCTCAGGTCTGTTTCTTTGTCAGTACTATGTTGTTTTTATCACAGCTTTGTAGTATAGTTTCAGATTGGGGATTGTGAAGCCCTGTGCCTGCTTGTCTTTGTTGTCTGGAATTGCTTTTGCTATTCTAGGCCTCTTCTGTTTCAAAATGAATTTGTGGATTGTTCTCTACAAAGTTCTGTGAAATATGCCACTGAAATTTTAATTTTGCTTGGACTGAATCTATATAGCAGTTTGGGAAATATAGTCATTTTCACTATATTGGTTATTCCTGCCCAAGAACAAGAAATGTCTTCTCATTTTCTTATATCTTGTCTCTTTTTCTCAGAGTGCTGTACTTTTCAAAGTAGGGGGTCTGGTTTTTTTTTTTTTTTTTTTTTTTTGAGAAAGGGTCTTTTTTTGTAGTTCAGGCTAGTCCTGAGCTCACTGTGTAGCCAAGGCAAGCCTTGAACTCAACAATCCTCCTGCCTATGCCCATCGTGTGCTGGGATTACAGGAGTGCACCACTACACCCTGCACTGCAGTGTGTGGTACTGATTGCTGGTGGGCATGAATCGCCACACCTGGTATTATGTGGTTACTAGGGATTGAATTCAGGACCTTGCACTTGCTAGGCAGGTGCTGGAACCATTGAACTAAGTCTCCGGCCCAAATTAGGGGTCTTTTACTTTCTTCATTACATAGGTTCTCAGGTTTTCATTACTTTTGAATATTATTGTGAAACAAGTTGTTTCCCCAGTTCCTCTCTCAATGAGTCTGTTGTTCATGTACAGAGATGCCACTGATTTTTGAGTGATGACCTTGTCTCCAGCTACTCTACTGAAATTGGTTAGAAGTCTAGGAGACTTTCAATGGAGTTTTGGGGGTTTCCTATATAAAGTATCATGACATTCACAAACAATGACACTTTAACTACTTCATTTCCTTTTATTTTTTTCCTCTAGTCTAATTGCTGTGGCTAATGCTCCCAAAACTATATTGTGTAGAAGTGGTGATAGTGGACATCTTTGCTTTTTCCCTGATTTTAGCATGAAAATTTTCATTTTTTGACCATTTAGTATGGTATTGGCTGTTGGTTTTTCATAGATAGCTTATCATTTTGAGATAAAGACTGTTTATTTCAATTTTTTAAAAAAATCATGAATGGGAATTGGATTTTGTCCAACACTTTCTGTATTATTGAGATGATAGTGTGGTTTTTGTCCTTGACTCTCTTCATATAGTGTATTATTTATTGATTTACATACCTAGAAGCAATTTTTCATCCTTGGAAATAATACCACTTGGTAGGGTGTATGATCTTATCTTCTGTACTCTGTTTGCCAGTATCGTTTTGAGGATTTTTGTCTATGTTCATTAGAGACCAAGAGTCCGAAGAAGGAAACAATGCAGGCTTAAATAAAGATTTAAACATACTGTTCTACTGAATTTCAAAATGGAAGAACAGACCTTTAGCTAAGGACTGAATTTGGCTTCAGAAGCTGAGAAAGGCATAGAAACAAAGCCTCCACAGACAATGCAACCCAGTTGACATGCTGATGATTTTAGCTCAAGACTCCTAACTTCCACAACCATGAGATTTTACATTTGATCATTAGGTTGGTGATAATTTCTTAAAAAAGCAGTAGAAAGCCAGGCGTGGTGGCTCACGCCTGTAATCCCAGCACTCAGGAGGCAGAGACAGGAGGATTGCTGAGTTCGAGGCTTGCCTGGCCTACATAGTGAGCTCAGAGCCAGCCTGAACTACAAAGCGAGACTCTGTCTCAAAAAAAAAAAAAAAAACAACCATAAAAAAAGCAGTAGAAAAGTAATAGAAAACCCAAAATGAGAATATATTCCCAGAAAAATTTCCTTATACTATTGTTGAGAAAATTATGGTTTTAGAGATAACAGAAAAAAATTTCTATAATAAATGTGAAGCTAAAACATACAAACATATCAGTCTACATAAGAGTTCAACAAATAAAAATATTCCTTTTAGAATCAGAAGCAATGAGATGAAAATCAGCACCTGCTCTGAGAAAGACAGAGAAAAAGTTCATTAACAATGGTTTTTACTTTTTTTTTAAATTTATTTTTAATTCAATTCTTTTTTTTTTTTTTTTTTTTTTTGAGACAGGGTCTCGCTTTGTAGTTCACGCTGGCCCTCAGCTCACTATGGAGCCCAGGCAAATCTCAAACTCAGCAATCCTCCTGCCTCTGCCTCAAGAGTGCTGGGATTACAAGCATGAGCCACTATGCCCGGTACTGTGGTAAGTGGTATTGATTGCTGGTGGGTATGAGTCACCATGCCCCAGCATTGTATGCGGTTACGGGGGATTGAACTCAGGACCTTGCACTTGCGAGGCAGGTGCTAGAACCACTGCGCTAAGTCTCCAGCCCTTTAATTGAATTCTTTAGATGTCCATCAACTGGAGACTGGACAAAGATGTAGTTTTTTAAAAAATAAAATGGAGTATTACTCTGACATAAAGAATGACAAGTTTCATTCATTTATGTGCAAATGGATATACCTTGAGGACACACTAATAAGTGAAACAAATAGATCTAGATATGTAAAAACAGTGGTATTTATTCTTTGTGTGTGTGTGTGTGTTTGAGACAGGGTCTCGCTTTGTAGTTCAGGCTGGCCCTGAGCTCACTATATAGCCCAGGCAAGCCTCGAACTCAGCAATCCTCCTATCTCTGCCTCCCGAGTGCTGGGATTACAGGCATGAGACACCATGCCCAGCACTGTGGTATGTGGTATTAATTGCCAGTTGGCATGAGTCTCCATGCCCAGCATTGTATGTGGTTACTGGATCGAACTCAGGACCTTGCGCTTGCGAGGCAGGCACTGGAACCACTGAGCTAACCCTCCGGCCCAATGGTATTTACTCTTAATGGATGAGCTGAGTCACTAACCAGAAGCATGAACATATCTTCAGTCACTAGGCAGAATTCAGAATTCCATAAAGAGAAATAGATGTCCCTACCTGCAGTCAATTCCTTGTTTGCCTTTCAGGTACTTTGCCCATTTACATAAAGTGGAAGAAATGATTTTTGTAGGTGAAGGAAGTGATTCCAATTGTACAGCATCCAAAATATGAATGATGAGGCTAAGTGCCAGCTCTGAAGAAAAGGACTGAAGATTACTCCTGAGTCTTTTTCTGAAAGTGCCACTGCTTCAATACCTGAGACCTGTGCTTTTCTTCTTTGAAATCCATGGATATTTGATAACACAACAGTGACTACATAGTTTAATATGTCAATTTCAAAGCCTAAGATTGACTAGGTTCTGTGTTCCCAAACACTTTGCTAGAGAAAAGATTCTATGTTGGATGTCACAGGAACTTTAAAATACTGAAGGACAAGACAAACAGTAGTGAGATTTAGAATGGTCTGATGTTGGGGGTGAGGGGCTATGAGCTGAAGAGTGTTAGCAGGAGAAACAGTACTTGCTTAATACAATGCTATGAAACAGCAAATTGCATTCCCTTTTATGGTCTTACCCTTTATCATTATGCTTTGCCAAGTAGTCCAGAACTAATACTGAGCACTGTTAGCCTTGTGTTCTCTTCGTATCTACTGTGAGAAGTATCTTACCTAGATGGTTGTTTTCTATCCTCACATTTAACCTATTATGATTTTCTCATTCCCCTGTTTCTACTTCCAGATATTTCTGCCAAAAAGAAGTTCATAAACTAATACATGGACAATATGTATTGTAATAAAAAATCCTGGAATTTTCCTTCCTCCCCAAAGGAAACACGGTTCTGATGACTCAGTCTCATTGGCACACATCCACTGACTCAAAGGTTGCCTTTTCTGACATTGCAAAGTCAGTTCCAGGAATTTATGCTGAAAGGTAGAAATGAAGGTAGGACGTGAGAATTTAAAAAAAGGAAAAGTCAGGGGTTAATCTTCCAAACAGATAAAAGAATTCTGGAAAATTTTAGCAAATAAAATTTTCTCAAGTAGCATGGGTATGGGATACTTGTGTAAAAGGAAAAAGAAAAATAAAAGAGCTAGTTTTGGGGTTAATAAAAATGACCAACTGTAACATAATTGAAAAGTACACCTGGAGATGTTTATCAGTGGTAGAACACTAGCCTAGCCTGGATGAGGCCCTGGATTCCACCATTAGCACTGGAAAGAAAAGGCCAAACATTAAAACATATTTCCATCTTTTTATACTTTCATTTTTATTACTAATGGATTTTTGATCTGGGCTTCTGTGAATGATGCTTCATATAACTAAGCCCTATGGTTTAAAGAGTTAAACACTGAGTTAAAGATTGCATAATTTCATCAGATATTATCACTTTTATCATTAAAATCTTACATCTTGAAAGCTTTAGTGTTTATCATACTGGGATGGGTAGAGTTACCCTCAGTTGTTAATGACTAATAAAGGGGTTGTGAAATTATGTTTCTTGAGACTGGTAAGCTACTGGCAAGCTCCTGGTCTTTGGTAAGCTCTTGGTTTTCCTAAGAAAATCTGTGGAGAATAAGGAAAAACTATGATGCAACTTGTCCTTCAGTGGTATTTATAGATATACTATCTTTTTTCTAGTTGAAATACAAACACTAAGGATAACTGTTAAATACCTACTAAATTTTCTGAGGCTCTGATTATAAGACCCAACTTGACATAAAAACAGCCGTTTTGTTAAAAACCGCTTGGTAACAGGTGAGAGTGGTAAATTTTGCCTTTAAATACTGTGTGTTAGTCTAAGTGGGGCTTTCTTCTGGATGGAAGGATGGCCCTCAGCTGAGTAATAAAGCTCTTGATTGGACTTCAAGATCATGTCATGTCCTGACAGATTGTCTTGGTGGGATTTGAGCACAACATTGGAGGCCCCCAGGGAGATATCTCTCAGCTGACTGTGTTGGACTACCTCTCGGGCCACCTGGGCTAAGCCTGACTCTGGGGAAGGCTCACCCGAAGTGCTCTGACGCCTCAAGTCCAGTGACCACAGAGGGAGCATGCAGGTTTTGGTTCTGCCACCAGGAGCTTTATCGGGGAAAAGCCTCTAGAAGTAAGGACCTTGTGGTCTTTGGGTCATGACAGGATGGACAAGAGGAGGTTGGACGCAACATAACATTCCTCTGTCCAGGGGGCCCACTGCGATGGCATGTGTCACCCATGGTTAAAGTGACACTGGGAGTTTTGAATCCCTTTTGTGGTCTCTCAGGTAACATTTGTCTAGCACTATGTTTGTCTTATGTTCAGAGTTGTCTTCATTTCTGGTAAAAAGTCTTTTTCGCTGGTGTGTAGCCAGGTGTGGAATGTACATGTCTAATGGGCCACTTTTGGTAAACTGGTGGCCATGATAATTTCTCTCCTTCTAAACCTTCTGCCTCCTCCAGGGAAGCTCAGCCAGGGGGAAGATTTGTGTCACTCTCTAATCTCTCTCCTTAAGTCTGTTTTACTGTAAGAAAGAGATCGCATTCCCCAGGAAGCCAGAGACGGCTCTGAGTCCTGGGAGAGAGTCTTCTGCTGCTGATGCCCGCTGCAGAAAAGGGCTGCCTGCCACCTGCTGTACCACCACCCACCCCTGGCTTTGAGGCCAAGGGCAGTCGCCGTTTAAATCCTCCTGCCCACAACCCAACCCAACTGGGACCCAAATACTGACCACGGTAAGAGGGAACTAAACACATACCACCAGGGACTTTTGGGGAAAGACTCCAACAGGTGAGTTAAAGGTGAGTGCAGTTCAAAAGAAAAAAAACCAGAGTCTCCCAGAGCGTTCTTGGAGAGGCTTTCAAAAGCCTACTTGGTCACACTGACCTAAAAGCTCCAAAAACTTGGCTGCTGTAAATTTGGCTTTTTTTTTTTTCCAGTTGGACCCAGATATTTAAAAAAAAAAAAAAAGAGCTAAAGTTTCAGGGAAAGAGGAGGTCTGAGCTCTTGTGTTTAGCTCAAAAGGTGTTTAAAAATAAACAAATGCTTAAAAAAAACTGTCACCAGGAAAACTTAAAAAAAGAAAACTGGACTTAACTATTGCTGCCTTGGGAAGACACAAGCCTGAGAACTCAAAAGGTAACAAGGGGTGGCCCAAGATGCTGGACGCACATAGCCCCATGCTGCCCCCCAACCAAACTAAGCCCGCCTCGCACCTGCTGCAGTGCACACAGTGGCGCCAAGCTGGGCGCCACCGAGAAGGGAGCACGCCAGCTCCACTGGGTGCCAGAGGCGCACCCAACCTGCACACTGGGTGTCACGGGGCACACGCTAGTGGCACTGAGCACCGTGGCCCCACCTTTGCTGTGCTTGCGAGAGCGAAGTGGGACAGAGAGAGAGAGAGAGAGACAACACCTAACCACCAGGCTGCTGCTGCCATCCCCGAGTCCTACCGAGCTGCTGGGGCTGTGCTTGTGACTGCCGGTGCTGTGCTGACACTGTTGCCTCATCCATTACCAACTGTTGCTCTGGCGACTGGAACCAGGTATGCAAGAACTAAAAAGTTTTTTCCCATACCAAGTCTACCAGCTAAGTCCTTCCTGAGGTGACAGTGCTGGAATAAAAATGTGTGGTCATTGCTTTGGACAAAACTTTGGTGCACAGTTCATGTAAGCCTATTAGTCATGCTGTTTTTATTGTTTCATAAAAGTACGTATCAGTTACATGTGCTGAAGCAGCCTCACTAAAAATGAGTACAGACCCTGTGGCTAACCTGGGCCGCTAGAGTGTGTTCCAGGCCCTACTCTTCAAAAATCCTGTCTACAGATCAAGTCACCAGACAAATGACAAAAAGACCAGTGGGGGCTACAAACATTTGTTCCAGGTACCAAACAAAACCCAAAACAAAACAAAAACAAAAACTCTTGCTTTTATGCAAATCAGTCTAAAATAATTTGAGATAGTTTAGCCATGGTAAAAAAAAAATATTTAAAAGACAAATGGAAATCAAAAGAGTCAAGGATGGTACTAATCTATGTTCAATTGGTCATGGTAGACAATAACTGTAATATCTGTGACAGAACCAATATGTATCCTCTTATTATTGCTCATGTTTGGGCCTTACATTTTAAACTCTTTGATCAAGTACATAAAAAAAAGTAAATTCCATATAATTCCTGGTGTTAAGGACCAAAACTAATCACAGATTTGATTAAATGTTCAAGAACCAGTGGGGAATGTAAGCCCAACTTGACATAAAAACAGCCATTTTGTTAAAAAGAAAACCTCTTGGTAACAGGTGGGACTGGTAAATTTTTGCCTTTAAATACTGTGTGTTAGTCTAAGTGGGGCCTTCTTCTGGACAGAAGGATGGCCCTCAGCTGGGTAATAAAGCTCTTGATTGGACTTTAAGATCATGTCATGTCCTGAGAGATTGTCCCAGTGGGACTTGGGCACAACACTGATTTAGGATTTACATATTTCTCTGATCTGCAAGTGAAGACAGGTACAGCATTCGGATAAGGAAACAATCTGGGGGAAGATAAAAAAAAAAAGAGGAAAAGTAGAAGAAAGATAAGCATCAGCCACCTTTGTCTGGGTGGCCACCCAAGACCTGCTTGGGCAGAGGGAAGTGAGAACCAGAGGACCAAGTGAGTGTAGTTTGCTACAGGGCCCTTTGGAAAAACCCAGAAGAAACTGCCCAAAGAGCTGGTCAGTTAATCATCAATGAAGACAAAGAAATGAAAGATGTTGACAGGCAAATAAGAGCTATCCAAACAGAAGAGAAAGTGAAACAATCTGTGAAAGATGCCGCCAAGAAGGGCCAAAAGGATGACTGTGCACTTCTGCTCAAGGAAATCATTAGGTCAACAAAGGCTGTGACAAACTCTATGGATCTACTGTGCACATGAACTCTGTGCTCAAGGGGATGAAGATCCAGTTGTGGTTGTGCAAGTAGCCAGTTCTCTGCAGAAGAGTGAAGAGACGAAGGTCATGTACTTGTGAAGGTGTCAGAAACACAGGCCCACATATGGGTGTTGTCCAAAGGGATGATACTATGTGAGATCAGAGTACACTTTTGAAAGCAGATGATTAAGAAAAAATGGAAGAAACAGAAATGTAAATGGATAATTTTTCTTTTTTTTTTTTGGGACAGGATCTGGCTTTGTAGTTCAGGCTGGCCCTGAGCTCACTATGTAGCCCAGGCAAGCCTTGAACTCGGCAATCCACCTGCCTCTGCCTCCTGAGTGCTGAGATTACAGGTGTGAGCCACCATGCCTAGCACTGTGGTTTATGATACTGATTGCTGATGGGCGTGAGTCACCACACCCTGCATTGTTGTTTGTGGTTGCCATGGATTGAACCAGGGTCCTTGTGCTTGCTAGGCTGGTGCTGGAACTACTGAGCTAAATCTCCAGCCTGAGAAAATATTTTTTGAATGTACAGCAAGGGGCTATGGGCAAAGTACTCAGGCACTCAAGTGACTGATGCCCATTCTGAGCCTCAACCTCTAGTAATAGTTGCCTTTGAGGGTGCAAAGAAGAGGCTCTGGATGCCACATGATTCTAGCTGGCCACATTCTATTGCTGTAGTGTACGTGCCAGGTGAACATTCACAACTCAGAAGAGCTGCTATTTCATGTATCTCTTGGGCAACACTCTGTCACAAGGCACAACATTTTTTTTTTTTTTTTGAGACAGAGTCTTCCTTTGTAGTTCAGACTGGCCCTGAGCTCATTATGTAGCCCAGGCAAATCTTGAACTCAGCAATCCTCCTGCCTCTGCCTCCCAAGTGCTGGGATTACAGGTGTGAGCCACCTCACCTGGCACTGTGGTATGTGATACTCATTGCTGGTGGGCGTGAGCCACCATCAGGTGAGTACTGTTGTATGTGGTTACCAGAGATCAAACTCAGGACCTTGTGCTTGCAAGGCAGATGCCAGAACCACTGAGTTAAATCCCCAACCCTACAAGGCACAGCATTTTGGAGAAGGCACTATGCTTATATCTCCTCACTCTCCAGAGAGCTTTGGGTAACTCAAGGGGATTGTTCTTATGAAGAAGGTGCAATTAAATGTATCATTTTAAAGAATATATATAGCTGAAATATCTTATTGGGGTAGAGTGAGAAATCATTTTTTCCACTTTTTATTTCTTATTAGTACATGCTTACAGTGCATCATGATTACACTCCTTATAGGGAGTTTATACATGTACATAACATATTTCAATTGTTTTTGTATCCCTTTCCCACCATCTCTTCATATCCCCTTTTACAAAAGATCTGTCTTCCTATCCCATCATCTTTTATTTGTTCTTTATTTATATTTTTGGGTTTTTCATATAGAGAAACCATGTAATATTTATGCTTGTGTGCCTGATTTATTTTGGTTAACAATCAATGGTCTCAAGGTTCAAACAATTCCAAATGAGTTGACTGCCTAAATGTTAAGGACTCTGTAGATTTGTGTGTGTATAATACTATACAAGTGGATTTTAGTAAATTTATCCTTTAATACTTAGGGCAAAAAAGATGAGGTGAAGAGCAGAAAGAAGGCAATAAAGGGTTACATAAAGTGGAGTGTGTGTACGTGTAAGTAGGTCTTGACTTAAAGCACAATTTCCACTTGGGGGTTCATTCTATCCTTTGTGGGACATTTGCCAAGGTTGGGATAATTTTTATTGTTATAAATAGAAGAGGCACATATTGGTATCTAATAGGTAGAGGGCAAGGATGCTGCTAAACATCTTCCAATGCACAAGACTGTCTCTCAAAGAAATGAAATTTCTTGCCCAAACTATCAACAACACCAAGGTTGAAAAATTCTAATTCAAATGCATTATTAATAATGTCAAAAAAGTGAATAAGAAGGTCTAAATTAAATATATTATTAATAATGTCAAAACAAAGGAAGTGAAAGACCTCTACTCTGAAAACTATAGGACTCTGAAAAACGACATAGAAAAGGAGATCAGAAAGTGGAAAGACATCCCTTGTTCCTGGGTAGGGAGAACCAACATCGTCAAAATGGCTATACTCCCACAACTACTATACAGATTCAATGCAATTCCAATTGAGATTCCAATGTTACACTTCACAGAGCTAGAGAAAATAATACAAAAATTCATCTGGAACCACAAGAAACCTAGAATAGCAAAAACAATTCTAAGCAAACACAACATGTCAGGGGGTATTACAATCCCCAATTTAAAACTCTACTATAAAGCCACTGTGATAAAAACTGCATGGTACTCACAAAGTAACAGACCTGAGGACCAGTGGAATAGATTAGAAGACCCAGAAATGCTCCAGATACACTAAGCCACCTTATCTTTGACAAAGGAGCCAAACATCCTCAATGGAGGAAAGACAGCCTCTTTAACAAATGGTGCTGGAAAAACTGAGCTTTAACCTGCCAAAAGCTAAAGCTAGACCTATCTCTTTCACCAAGCACAAAACTAAACTCACAATGGATACGAGACTTAAACATTAAAACAGAAACAATAAGCCTGCTGGAAAACAGGCTTGGTAAAACTCTTGGAGACATTGGCTTAGGCAGAGACTTTATGAATAAAACCTCTAAAGCACAAGAACTAGCAGAAAGAATCAACAAATGGGATCTAATCATACTGAAAATCTTTTGCACAGCAAAAGAAGTCACTAGCACTGCTAAAAGACAACCAACAACATGGGAAAAAATTTTACTAGCTGTTTATCAGACAAAGGGCTATTATCTACAATATATAGAGAGCTCAAACAGATCAGCTTCCCAAGTTTAAAGACCCAATTCAAAAATGGGCATCTGAAATGAACAGACACTTCTCAGAGGCAGAAGTCAAAGCAGCCAAGAAGCATATGAAGAAATGTTCAATGCCACTGGTCATTCGAGAGATGCAAATGAAAACAACACTGAGATTTCATCTCACTCCACAAAAAATGGCCGTGATTACAAAATCAACCAATAATAAATGCTGGCAAGGCTGTAGGGAGAAAGGAACCCTTCTCCACTGTTGGTGGGATTGCGGACTTGTGCAACCATTGTGGAGATCTGTGTGGAGATTTCTCAGAAAACTAGGACTAGGGGTCCCATTTGACCCTGCTATCCCCCTGCTAGGATTATACCTAAAAGAATTTAAAAAATCATATTCGAAAGACAGATGTACACCCTTGTTCATAGCAGCTCAGTTCGTGATAGCCCAATCTTGGAAACAACCCAAATGCCTATCAACTGGAGAGTGGGTAAAGAAGATGTGGGGTTTTTTTTAATAAAATGGAGTATTATTCTGCCATAAAGAATAACAAGTTTGATTCATTCACGTGCAAATGGATACACCTGGAGGATATGCTAATGAGTGAAATCAATAGATCACAGATAGGCAAATACCAGATCTTCTGTTTGATATGAGCATCTGTAGATGAAATGAGCTCTAGAAAGTATGACAGTTTTTACAGAATGGGAAATTTCCAAAGGAAATTTGGTGTGGGTATGTAATGAGAGGAAGGAATAAATATGATTCTGAAAGAAAATAAAAGAGCATGTATATAGGGGGTGGGGAGGTGTGGGTGGAGATATGGGTAAAAATGAGAATTGACTTGTGTCATATAGTGGTACAAATTCCCCAATGTTATGTGTGATTGTGAGATGTATATAAATTGTACCAATAAAGAATTCAATTTAAAAAAATAATGTCAAAAAGTGAATAAGATCGGGTATTCAGATGTGTGTGTATATAAATATGTATGTATACATATATATATATATACACATATACACACATTCATACATATATGTATACATACACACACACGTATATATATAAGGCCTTAATGGTTTGTGGCAGAGGGGCATCACAGAGGAAAAGCAATTTGTGGTGCCCAATAATAGCAAAAGCAACAAGGAGCCCTTAATAGCATCTTTCTGCTTTTTTTGTCTTACCCAGACTACCAAGATTAGGATGGCTCCAAGCCAATCAGTGTACTTACTGGTTTAGTAATCACACCCCTTTAATCCTAGCATCACACACTCTAGATTCAGTCACCTCTGAAAAAAGCTGCCTATGACTGAATGAGGCTTTTGGGGGTACATCTAGGTCCAAATCACAATAAATTGCTCCTGTTCTACCCAAAGACTTATTTTCATTTCCTTTATGGAAAAAAAAAAAAAAAGATTTGGTCCATCTCCAAGACTTGACAAAGTCCTAACAGTTTCAGTACTGAAAATTCCAAGTCCAAAGTCTCCTGTGAGATTCAAGGTAAACTCTTACCTCCAAGCCCCTGTACAACTGAAAAGAAGTTAAACACTTCCAACATTCAATGCCACTGAGATAGACATTCTCATTCCAAAAATTACAAAGAGGTGAATACAGAGGAATGTAACAAGTCCAAAATCCAGCAGGGTAAACATTAAGTCCTGTAGTTTCATGTACAGAATCCAAGGCAATATTTGACTAGTTGTAAACTCCAAAAGGCTTGGGTGGCTCTGGACACTAGCATTACTAGTTGTATCTTCCATCGCTTCTCTCTAGGGCTAGCTCTGCTCCCTTCTAGAAGGCAATACATGTTCCTGGCTTCTCCAAATTTCTGAGGTCTCCATGGCACCTTCAGCTTCACACATTTCTCTCAGAGGGGCACTACTTGGTCTCCCAGGCTTCATTCTAAAATCTAAGTAGAAGTCTGATGGTGAAATCCAGGTCTGGCTAAGCCAACCGTACTGCATGCCAGTCTCTTAGGTCCTGAGAGAGCCCTTGGCTCTCAGTAGAATAAGTTGAGACCTAAATGAGACTAGAGCTAAAGGGCACACCACAGCCAGAGGTTGCCCAGTCCTGCCCAATGTTGGGCCCCTGCTCTGACAACCACAGACCAATCCCCAGTAGCCACTGGAAACCCCTCCCACCGCTTGTGCTATATAACACTCTATACTGCATTCATCAAATGGAAGCATTCCAGAAACCTCCCCAGTCTGGTGTGCATGTGTGACTCTGCACCTCATCCTCCCATGTGCAGCCCTGTGATGACAACGGGTGCTCAACCTGGGAACCTCAGGTAATCCGTCACCTGTTGGGTGAGTGCCCCTACCTTTGTGGGGAATTCCTTCCTCCCTGCGGTCCAGCAGGCCATGTCCCTCCCTGTGGCAAAGAAGGCCCTGTCCCTCCCTGTGGCAAAGAAGGCCTTGTCCCTCCCTGTGGCTCAGCAGGCCTTGTCTCTCCCTGTGGCTCAGCAGGCTACTTCTTTAATGTGTTGAACCTCCTTTCACATTCTTTCCACCGACCTCACCTCTCTGAGTATGGGAAGTATCCTCTACTCCTCTACACAATCCCAAGATGGCACTGGTGCCTCTTTTCTTCCAGTCAACAGAAAGGCCTGACTCCAAATGGTACCGGTGCCTCTTCTTTTCCAGCAGACACACAGCTGCTACACACCTATGGATCACTGGCCCCCGCTTCTGCTCCACCCCTTAAACTGCTCCACCTGCACATCATTTCTGACCCTCATCCCCAGCCACCAGAGGCAATGGCAAAAGTGACGTCCAGTGCTGTGGAGCTGTGGCTCCTGCTGCTGCCGCCGCCACTGCTCAGCGAAGCCTCTCTGGGCCTCTACTTCCCAAGGGACGTCCACTGGGAGAGCAGTACTTGGACCAGCCAACTGGGACCCCGCTGTTCTACATGCATGCCCTGCAAGACATGCCCAGAGAGGTGCCCAGCTTCCACCTGGGCCAGCACCTCCAGGGCGTCTACCACAAGCCGCTTCACAAGAATGATCCATGTGGAGGACACTGGCCTTCTTTACCTCAACCCAAGCCTGGACCGCAACTCCCGGGAGCAGCTCAGCCTGTGAAATGGTGGCTCCCTACAAAAGATGTCAAACCCTACACTGCCTCCTGATCTGCCAGTTGGCCAAATGAGGAGGCTCTTGCTTCAGAAGAGGCCCAAAAAGCATCAATGCCACCCAGCACCACAATTCCCCAATAAGACTACCTGGAGAGATATAAAGGACCTCCATGACCAAGCTTGTTTTCTGGCCCCTCCAGGCCACCCCCACCCCATACCAGTGCCAATGCTGCTGGTCCTCCTGTGTGCTGGGCTCACCACCAAATCCCAGGCTGCAGTCTGAAAAGTATGAGCCTTAGTTCCCAACCCCCCATCTTCTAGTCACAACTGACTGGAATTCCTCCATTCCCCACCCCTTTGGCAATGATTCCTCCATTTACCCTGTAGTCATTGATGGCATCCACCCCGAATCTCATGGATTACTTCTCTCTCTCTTTCCTCTGTCTGCCTTTCTATCTCACCTCTAACTGAAGACCAACTACAATGACCCATCTTTCTTGTTCTTGGGGCCAATGTTTCCTTCTCCAGAGTCTCTGGGACCTCCCACTTGTGCAGTGGCTCATACTATGTGTCCTATACCCCAATTCAACATGCCTTTCAATGCCTGTATGCCTATCCCTTACTGAAGACTGGTTGGGCAGTGACCTCCTGTTTAACTTCACCTGTGCTTCACCCACAAAGGAAATGTAGTTTGAGGGCCTCAGCCACCATCGCCATCATTGTGTCCATAGTTACCATGGTTTCTGCAGCTGCCACTGCTTCAATCACCTTGCACAACCAGATCACCACTGCCACCACTGTTAATCAACTCCCTCAAAATACTGTGCATGCCCTTGGACAAGCTTTGGCTCTCTTCCATGATACTCGTGCTGCCCTTGTCAACCTACATTCCCAAATGGACTTAGTCCTTTGATGTGGTTACCTTTAATGATATCTGGGGCTTCATTTTGAAGGGATTCACAATGGGTTGGTCCAAGTTAAGTTCATGGGCTCATGGGCTAATTTTAGGGTCACCTTATCTGACCAAACCCATAAAAATGTCATATGGTTGGCAGAGGCCATTGGTCTAAACAGAGAGGAGATGATGGTGAAATCCAGGTCTGGCCAAGCCAACTGTACTGTACGCCAGTCTCTTAGTTCCTGAGAGAGGCCTTGGCCCTCAGTAGACTAAGTTGAGACCAAAGCAAATGTTGAGTTAATGAGGCACACCATGGCTGGAGATTGCCCATTCCTCCCCAATATTGGGTCCCTCCTCTGACAACCACAGACCATTCCCAATAGCCATCATAAACCCCTCCCACCGCTTGTGCTATATAACACCCTACACTGCATTCATTAAGTGGAAGTGTTCCAAAAACCTCCCCAGAGTCTGGTGTGCATGTGTGACTATGCCTCACCCTCCCATGTGCGGCCCATGACAACAGAAGTCTTCCTGACCCCACAATTCTTGCATTCTACATGCACCTAAAATCAGCACCAAGTGGATGATACCAAGGGCTGGTGCCCCCTGGAGCAGCGATTAGGCTTCTTGATTACTTGGAACACTGAATACTCAGAACATCTTCAGTTCGTTTCCCAGAGCAAATTGTTTCACTTTTGCAACTCTAAGGCTTCAAAGGACAGAGCTTTGCAGTTTTCTGTGATGTCCTCAGACCATCTTTTCTATTTTCCTGTTCCTTCTCAGCAATCCAGATCTCCTCTACTCTGTATTTGCAGGCGCAACTTTACTGCAACTTCCTTTCTGTCCAAACTCAAAATATTTTAAATCATTCTGTTGGGCTTTTTGCTCTTGATTTTCAACATAAATCTGGCTAAAAAGCTCCTTACAGTAGCCATGCTACCTCCTCATGAGACTGCCTTGAAATTTCTTCTGTCAGATTAGGTAGTCCACCACTCTTAATCTCAGTCTCAGGCAAAATCTCTGGACAGAGCATAGTAGAGACAAACTTTCAGCCAAGGTATAACACATATCATCTAGAGTACAGCACCCCATGTAGTCCTTTTCCCAGAAGACACCTCATCAGCTTGGTCTTCACTGGCTTTCTGTGTTTTGGAGATATAGCCAGGATCTCCTATACGGTACAGGCTACTTTGTTCTGCAGCATTCCTGGTAGTTGTATGTTCCATGGCTTCCAGTTTTACTTTGTTTCTTTGATTCTTTGAATATTTCCTAATTCTTCCTCTTCTCACAAGCCAGTTCCAAAGACTTTTGAGCCCTATAGCCAGGTAATGTCACAGCAATGACCTCTTTTCTGTTGCAAAATTCTGTGGTACATTCATCTCCTGCATGTCAATCAGATACATGTTATGAACTTTCTAAGATATGGAACCAATCTTTTTCTTTTTCTTTTTTTTTTTTTTTTTTTGAGACGGGGTCTCGCTTTGTAGTTCGGGCTGGCTCTGAGCTCACTACATAGCCCCGGCAAGCCTCAAACTCAGCAATCCTCCTGTCTCTGCCTCTCAAGTGCTGGGATTACAGGTGTGAGCCACCACGCCCGGCTGGAACCAATCTATAGAGCTTGGAGACCCCAAGACATGACTGCCCAGTTCCTGGTAGTCCTACATGCAGCAGAATAAATGTTGGTGAATAAAAATTAAAATACACTACCATAGTGTACAGACAAAATGGAAAGGGAAACAAATATGAAAAAACTTAAGGCTCTACAAACATGCTATTTTTCAAGAAGAAAAATTCTGAAGCATTCTTCTAAAGATGTGATTGATAGAGATGATGTACTTGGCACAATTTGGACATTGAATAATTATTTTTTCCAATCTTAAAACATCAAATGAAATGCTCATATTTAATTGATGTTAATAATTAGTTTTCCTACTACTATAGGTGATCATTAAATCCACAATCTATTCCTGTGTTTCTGCTTTCAATCAATAAGAGAAGTAATCGGATGCCTTTATATTCCTTTACAGTCCCCAAAAGATGTGCTCATATGAATTCACCTTGGATGGTGTCATCCTGCTTTCTGTGATACCTCTGTAGTGGAGTGCATCACAGAGGGAAGTTCAGTTCTTTGAGAAAGACATGAGTCAATTTACTTGATGTAGACTTCTTACCTATGGCTAAACCTCTAATAAGTATTATCAGGTAACAGAAAAAATTTCTAGAATTGTGGAAAACATTTCTGTACAACTGAACAATGCATTTGTATTTATTCTAAGTGTTAGTATAAGAGTTACAAAGTTTTGGGCCAGAGATTTAGCTCAGTGGTTCCAGCGCCTGCCTCACAAGCGCAAGGTCCTGAGTTCAATCCCAGTAACCATATACAATGCTGGGTGTGGTGACTCACACCCACCAACAATCAGTACCACATACCACAGTGCTGGGCGTGGTGGCTCACACCTGTAATCCCAGCACTTGGGAGGCAGAGACAGGAGGATTGCTGAGTTTGAGGCTTGCATGGGCTACATAGTGAGCTCAGGGCCAGCCTGAACTACAAAGCCAGACCCTGTCTCAAAAAAAATTTTTTTTAAAGATTATAAATTAGAATTTTTAATACACTGAAGTTATGTTTTTGAAGAACATGTTTTTTATAAATTTGTTATACCAAAGTACTATGTACCTACACATACTGACTTTTCACCCACAACAACCACTTCAGCCTTCATGCTCTATTCAAAATAAGTCTCCTATACTTTTATGCTGTACTTTTGCTATACCCCCCTTTCCTAAGCTTATATATATTTAGTATAGAGATTCTTATCATGGAGTTATAATTACCTACAATATTTAGTAAGTAACATGATGAACAGATTTGTAGTAGACTATACAATCTAGTTTACACAAATACAGTGGTGTCTGCAGTGATAAAATCACTTAATAAATTTCTCAGAATGCCCATTTTTGAGGAACACATGACCAACTTCATTTTCAATATAAACTTTTTAAAAAAGATTAATTAATTTATCTAAGATTCTACATTAAATAGACCCGTGACTAGAACTCAGGCTTTATACTGGGATATTTCATAATCTCCCCCATCTCTCTCTCTCTCTCTCTGTCTCTCTCTCTCTCTCTCTCAGTGACTCTAATTTTGTAAATGTGGAAATCAGGTCTTTGAGTTTCCTAATGATGCACAGTAATTTAAGTGTTACAGTCAGAACATGAGCTCAGTGTGCCTGGAATCCTAACCCAGTGCTCTTATTATGAACAGTGTAAATATTAGAAAGTACATTATTATATCAAACATATATCATAAATTCCAATTTATAAGTGAAGAAACTGGGATTAGCCAAGTTAAATGACTTACGTAAGATCATGTTTTGGGGTAGAGGCTCAAACTAATAACTTCTGACTTTAATGTTCTATATTTCAAGAAATGTGCGACATAAATCTACATGAAAAGAGTAATATAATTTCTTTGTTCATTTATATTGGGAATGAGATAAGTAGATAAAAATGTTTTAATTTTCTTTGAATAAAAATACAGACATTGCAGTTTTTATTCATTTTTGGTTCAAAATTATTTATATATTTAATGGTATACATAAACATATAGAAAGTGGCACATTCAACCTTAATGTTTTATTTATATAAGCACTGTATGCTAGCCAATTATGCAACTGGAGCTCCTGTTTTATTTAAAATATTTAATAAAAAATTCTCTAATGCCAGTATTTTTTAATTAAACAAAAATACATAAAACCTAAAACTGGTAAAAAAAAAAAAAGTTTCACTTGTAGGCTAAACTCTCATCTTTGCAGTTTCCTTTCACTGATAAAGTCGACTTCCCACTCAATCATCCAAACATAATCTAGATCATTTACACATCTATAACATTACGTTCTCTTTAAATTAAAATCTATATTTTCACATTTTAAAAATTTTTTTTATTTTTTAAATTTAACTTTGAAGACCAAAATGCAAACATACCTATTACCCTAGACCTTCTCAGGGTCAGGATCATGATTATCTTAGTCTACCTCCTTCATATCTTGTCCCTCAGGTAGGTGCTCAGGGGAAAAACCATGCATAACCTGTGCTGTCCTATAACTCTGCTTTCTTTTAAACTATCTCCTAAAAGATTTGCTTCAGGATGTTAATTGGTTGTTTATAAGAAGTATACTTTCAAATGATGATAAAATATATAGCACAATAACTATATAAACCAGTAACAATCATTTACTATCAAGTATTTTTATGTACATAATTGTCTGAGCTACCTTTTTATTTGACTGACAGTGTGGTAGGTTTGTTTATATAAGCAGCATTACAAATTCATAGGTGATGCACTGTACTATTGATATAGGACCTTCAAGTAACCTAAATAATGTAAGGGAAATACATCTCCCAACCTGTGTTTTCTAAAATCAAAGTTAGAGAATTTATTCTAAGAATAAATGGAGGTTCAAAGTAGGCAATACTTACTGAGGAAAAGACAGCTCCTGCCTAAGAGAGACAGAAGAGGACACTCAGAAAGTGAGTAGTCCACCAACCCCACTTCTCAAGAGTGCTTTGAGAAAAACCATGAGATAAGGTCAGACAAAATTACAGTTGGCTGATAAGATCTAATTCTAAAATCACATGGTGGTATGAGGTAGGGCAAAACTATATTCAACCAGTAGGATTATAGGTATACTCATTTAGGTAGCATTGATTAAATGGAAATCAAATGGGGAAACAGGGTATGTAGCAAGCATACATGGAATAAGAATTTTCTAGAAAGAAAATAGGTCGGAGGGGTTGGTCCCCCACTAGTGATTGGTACCTATTCAGAATGGCAATCACTGCTATTCATCCCTAGGAGAAGTATGTGGCTGTAGTAATTCCTTTTGGAATCCTGATTTTTTAGTAACTGTTCTTCAGTTGTCTTCTGTGCTGAGGGCCCAGCCTTGCCTAACTGCCTTATAATATTTTCTAACTAGCTTAGTTGTCTACCTACTCTGCTATTCCAAGGGCTATAATATCACTCAGCAGTAGGGATTTTTCAGCTCCATTTTATTATGGTATATGTAGTCCATTGCTGATTAAAACCTTGTTATATGGTGCATAACTTTTACATAATATACCCATCATACTTTGTGACATATACAAGGTAGATACTCATGAAGGGTTGCTATTATAACTTACTTTGTTCTTGTGGTCATGGATGGTAATAACCAAAGGTGCATGCACAGCTCCCTGAAAGGACAGATAGACAGTAAGTGATCACTTGCTAAACTCATATTCTTTATAAAATCTCCTGGCCCAAATTTCCCCATTAAGACCATTTCAGCAATCTAAACTGCCATTTAATATTTCCACAATCCTTTGTCACTTATTTTAATAATGGTTAGACAAAAAAAGCAATGCTTTTCCTTTTTTCTTTCTTTTTGAGACAAGGTCTCACTTTGTAGTTCAGGCTGGCCCTGAGCCCACTATGTAGCCCAGGCAAGCCTTGAACTCAGGAACCCTCCTGCCTCTGCCTCCTGAGTGCTGGGATTACAGGCGTGAGCCACCAAGCCCAGCACTGATTGGTACTGATTGCATTGTTGTATGTGGTTACTAGGAATTGAACTCAGGACCTTGCACTTGCGAGGCAGGTGCCAGAACCACTGAGCTAAATCTCTGGCCCAGCAATGTTTTTCTTTACCTAGAGATTTCTTGTTAAGTCAAGGTTTTTTTTTTTTAATTGTGTACGAAAGGATTTTATATATATATATATATATATATATATATATATATATATATATATATATATATATATTCTGTATATAAAGAAATAAAATTGCAAGACATAAGAAATGTTCTTTTATGACATATCATTAAGAGCTAAGTGCTAAAACAAATTTTTCTTATAATCAAACAAAAATTTTGCAGTATACATGCATACTTGGACCAGTCACAGAAAAAAAGATGGGTTTTTTTGCTCTTAACTGAGACATACTTTGGTAAGAACTTTATTTATATTTAACACACTTTACCTGCTTTATAGTGCAGAGAACTATCCAAGATCTCCAGTAGGTAAGATGATCAGATACTTGCTCACAGCCTAAATCTCAAGGTTTTTTATTGCAAGCCACCAGACCAGAGAAGAATGCTTATTATACAACAGACAAGAAATGCGCCTTACTCCAGAATACAGAGACAATCATGCCCAACAGGAATCTGAATGTAGTCTTGACTCATCCCAAATCCCATGGCCCTCCTTTAATAAAAGGAACATCTCACTATTTTTGGAAGGTAGGATGCAATGTATGGATGACTTTTCATGCAGCCTCATAAAGATAAGCTACATAGATCAAAACAAGATCACTGAAAAGGGGAAGCTGCACTGTACTGGGGGAGCAAGTCATCTTGGAAACATGCATACTCATTTTTATAGCAGCAAAACATAATAGCTAAATCTTGGAAGTACCCTATGTCCATTAGCAGACTAATAAATAAAGAAAACATATCTATATCAATGCAATACGACTTTCCTATTAAGAAGAAATTTCAGGGCCAGAGATTTAGCTCAGAGGTTCCAGAGCCTGCCTAGCAAGTGCCAAGGTCTTGAGTTCAATCCCCAGTAACCACATATAACAATACTGGGCATGGTGGCTCATGCGTGTAATCCCAGCACTCAGGAGGCAGAGGCAGGAGGATTGCTGAATTTGAAACTTGCCTGAGCTACATAGTGAGGTCAGGGCTGGCCTGAGCTACAAAGTGAGACACTGTCTCAAAAAAAAAAAAGAACACATTCCAGTCATTTGTAGGGAACTGGATTCATGTTGAAATGATAATGTTAAAGAAATAAATCAACACACAAGCTTAAATAGTGTATGGCTTCTCTTATTTGAGAAGCTCAAAGTATAAATAAAGAACAAAGATCGGTAAAAGGAAACAGGGAGATATGAGAGGAAGGGGACATATGGGAACCGAATACCCACAGTAAAAGTAGTCACTGTGTAGCATAAACATGTACAAAAACAAAACAAAAATCTATAGTAGGAAAGTAGGGCTTAAAATAATCGGTCATAAAATGAACTTCCATGCTAAACCTGTATTAGGATACAATCAGAAACTAGATGGACAGGCAGTTTCTCACATATTCCCAAATAATATTGACTTTGGTAAACCATTTTCTGAGAACACCTCTGGTGCTGTTCCCAGTCTGAGTGGTTTGTTTGGAGCAATGTTGGTTTGTGGGCAGTTAAGATGGAATGGTCACTTGAATTGTTATGAAGTAGAAGTGGAGAGAAATCATTGCCCTTTCCTTCCTTAGCACTGGTCAGCCAATTTGGAAGGTGGGAAGCTTTTCAGTTGCTGGCAGCAAATTCCAAGCTGTGTGGACTCCAGACAAAATTTACATCCATTATTTTTTTGAGAAAGGGTCTCATTTTGTAGTTCAGGCTGGCCCTGACCTCATTATGTAACACAAGCAAGCCTCAGATCCAGCAATCCTCCTGCCTCTGCCTCCCGAGTGCTGGGATTACAGGCATGAGCCACTGCACCCAGTATTGTGGTATGTGGTACTGACTGCTGGTGGGGGTGAGTCACCATGCCCGGTATTGTTGTATGTGGTTACTGGGGATTGAACTCAGGACCTTGTGCTTGCTAGGCAGACCCCAGAACCTCTGAGCTGTATCTCTGGTCCTACATCAATCCTTTGTTTCTCAATCTTGTCTCCAAATTCTACCCAACAAACTCCCACTGACCAGGGGTTTCTCCTTCTAAAAAGATGGTTATTTAGATTTGCTAAAATAGTCATGAATCTAGAGGAAAATGCTTTGAACAATTTTTACTTTAAAGGAAGAATGGAATTTTTTTAATTAGGAAAAGAAAAAAAAGCAAGTTTTGTTTCATGCAAACATCTGACAGTTTCACAGCTGTTCTACGCCTTTCTGCTCATGTGGAACCAGTTACTTTTCTATTTTCCCTCAAGCACTCTGAGAGCTGTCCCCTTTCCACTGTCATCTTTTATATAAGGCTGGGGATATAATTAACTGAGCATATGTGATGATCAAAGCTATGTTTTTTTAAAAATAATAGCTATAGTAAGTATTGCTTTGCAAATTCTTCCTTATTTCATTCTCACAATCAGGACAATGGATTATTCTCATTTCTCACAGCAATCCTCCTGCCTCTGCCTCCCAAGTGCTGGAATTACAGGCATGAGCCACCATGCCCGGCATTGTGGCGTGTGGTACTTGAGACCTTGCACTTACCAACAGAAGCAGGAACCACTGAGCTAAACCCCCAGCCCTCAAGTCACTCTTTTGACTTCAAGGTCTAGACTCTAAACTAAAGGATTCCACAGGATCTTTGCCTCAAAAAGACATCTTTGTGGAAAACACTTTCTTCCATCAAACAGAGACCCTAGCCAGGTAAATGTGGAGTAGAGGCCAGTAGTCTGCTCTTAAGAGATGTCTGTGATGAGGCAAGGATTTAAATCCTTTTATTACTCCTCTACATTTTTACATATTCTTCTTATCATAGCTCTTCTGCAATTCTAAATTTTGCTTGATCACCCTTCCCATTTGGTTCTCAGAGCATGTTTTTCTTGTGACTACATTATCTAGTACCTATCTGGTCCTGGGGTGACTGACACCGGAATACTGGCTTGGAGTGTAGGACTCCTATAGAAATGTGGGTAAGAACATGGGCTCTGAGTTGATTAGTTTGGATACGCAAAGTATGTTCTGTCTATATTCAGGAATTAGCTAACCTTGAGAAGAGTTGTCCTTTCCCAATCATGAGACAAACTTTGCTTTTATTTCTGCTATTGCAAAAACTTAGCCAAGATACAGGAAATGACAACAGAATAATGAATGGAGGCTGCAATGAAGGATAATTTAATATTTCCTCCTGTATGCAAGCAAGAAAGAACTGTCCTTTTTGGAACTGTCCTTTTGGAACATGTTGCCCTATATACCTTACAATTCCCATCAAATTCTCACTCCCTTACTTTCTTTTATAGCTTCTCCATCTCACTCTTATTTTGGGTAAGGATGAGCTAAAACAGTTTGCTGGCCCAGTTCAGATTCAAGAAAGGCACAGCTATGTGGAGATAATCATGACTTGCTTTTCTCTTCTCACATTGCTTCTCTTGTAGGTCTTCTGCCCACATTTACATAAGAATGAATAGTTTCATTGTAAGTCACATCCTTGTCAAAGTTTATTGAGAATGTTGGCACAAAAACAACACTTTTTCAGAGATATTTTTCTTTAAAAACTGGACAGAGTAAGAAAATTCAATCTATTTCCAAGTCTAGGGAAGCATGTCAAATCAAACTTCAGTTATGTAGTCTGAGACAAGAAGAGGTGTTCTTGTTCCCTCTAAGCCCTTTTCCAGTTAGAAGTTGAGGGTTTCCAGAAGTCTATAGTGTTTCAGTGATCTATCAGGAATTTATAGAACTAAACTAGGCCAAATACTTTTCTGTGTTTTTGATGCCCTGTCATCTAGGGTCTCATATGCTACACTAGAATATGCAGAATATTTAGGAAGCTGTAAGAAAGAAAAACATGACTAATGTTAACATTAATGTATTTGAATTCATTATGCACTACTATACTAAAGAGCATTATTATATCATGACTCCAGGTATGCATAACTTAATAGCATATTAACCTCATCAAGGATCCAGAGACATCTTCTGTCTTCTTGTCCTGCCATCCTCAGAAGCTGGCTTATGCTCAGGCAGTCACTTGACTGTTCTGGCTGGGTGTCACATCCTTGTGCAGTGATATCTCACACCTGAGAGAGAGAAATAGCACACACCCTCTTCATTTATCCTGGAGAGAGATAAAGGCTTCCTCTACTAATATTTTTAACTGCTGCACGTATTTTTAACCACATCAATGACAAAGACAGTATTTACCATGTTGGTTCTGATAAATTCTGATTGACACCCTTCAAGCTGGAGAAAAGCTCAGACTCCCTTAAAGTTTATGGCCCATGATTCCTGAAAACACTCAGGTCTCCACCGGACAAAGTGAAGGTGACAACAGATGTAAGGTGGATGGCCCCAGTGTTCTGTAGAAAAGTGCCCTGCTGGGTATTGATCTGCAGAAATGGTTTTATATCATCATCAAAAACTTTTTTCTTGGAAACAATTATTACTCCCAAGTTCTTCCAAATACTGAAATTAATATTGACTTTGTCATTTATACTTCAGCTTGGCTTTTTTTCTAGAAAGAAGAAAATGAGTGTAATTTATTTTTCTTTTGTCAATTATCTAACCACAGTATTAGAAGACAGTCCTTAAACCTTTTCCTCCCCAGTCTCCTAAGCCACTCCTATGATCAGGTTTTCTCCACATCACCCTCCTTTCTCACAACTTTAAGATTATATGAAAGGCAAATTTCAAAACTTAGCTCTAGAAAGCTCTTTCAAATTCTTTGTTGTCACTAAAGCTTTTTTTTTTTTTTTTTGAGAGAGGGTCTCACTTTGTGGTTCAGGCTGGCCCTGAGCTCACTATGTAGCCCAGGCAAGCCTTGAACTTGGCAATCCTCCTGCCTCTGTCTCCCAAGTGCTGGGATTACAGGCATGGTTGCCCAGCTAAAGTCTCTGTGTTGAGGGTGTAGTACTCTTGTCCACTCTCCATGACAGTTAGTATGCCAAAAACTATCACGATATCCATTTAATCTTCACGAGAACCACATAGCAATGTGTTATTTTTATCTCAAATGCAGAAGTGACACACTGAGGCCCAGAGAGATGAGTGTTTGTCCTAGGCCATGTAGTGTACAATTGGGGAAGCGAGAATGCAACACCACATCATTAGACTTGAGACTCCCAGCTAGAGCTTCATCATACCCCATAATTCCAGAGTTTTCCTTGCCTACTGTCTGGTGCACGGTGATCCCTTAATAAATATTTTTTAAGTGAATGAATGATTCCTGGTCATTCTTTTCTGTATTATACCACAGACTTTGAAAATGTAATGTCCACTATTGAAAACAGCATCCTGTGTATTTTTAGAAGTATTAAATATTGATTTATATTTAATATGGACATCAACAAATAGAAAATTTTTATATAATAATTAGAAACAAGGTATTTGTGATATGGAAAGTTATAAGTACATAGAAAAAACTAAATAATAAATATTTCATATCCTCAAATGGTTAAACTCTGCTAACCTGAAGTTTAAAACTTTCTTATTTCACTGATAATCAGAATCAAAAAAAATCCTCTGACTAGCCCTTCTTTTTATTTTTTGGTACCAGGGATCAAACCCAAGACCTTTAAACAATGCTTTGTAAAGCACTTCTCATGGCCCTGCAGTGTTAACAATGTCTGGAAAACTATTAAAAGTTAAATTTATTGGACTGTATCCTAGTTCCACAGAATTAGAAGCATTAGGGTGATGTCCTCTTATCCATATCAGATCCTGTAAGAGTGGGATTTAAACTCCATGAATATAAGGATTGAACCTCAAGTCATTGTAGGTTTAGTAACTAATTATTGCATCAACTTAGATACTAGCACTGCATGTCCCGTAGACATGGTAGTTTCACTTGAAGAAAGTTACTTGTTAAAACAAAAATAAACAACCTGTTTGGAGCTTTGCTGGGTGTGTGCCACAAAGACCTTTCAGGTTAAGTCACTTCAAATCTCAGTGGCTCACAATGCTTGGAAAGAATATTCTTTGGATAAATTTTAAATATGTGTATAGTCTTTCTGTTATTGTTTTGCTTTTTTGAGACAGGGTCTCAATGTGCAGCCCAGGCTGGCCTTGTACTCATTATGTAGCCCAGGCTGCCCTCAAACTCACAGCAATCCTCCTGCCTCAGTGTCCCAAATGTCAGCATTACAGGTATGTACCACCAGCCCAGCTCATGCATGCTCTATTTTTAAGCAAAGATATGAATATAGTTAAAGAACAATATTTGCAGGAGGAAAAAACAGGGAAGATTATTTTCTACATAAAGCAAATCACCAAAGTCATATTTTTTGAAGCTCCTAGTTGAGGACAGGGAATAAAGGGACACAGTAGCCTGAATGCAAGATGAGATAAGCCTCAAGGGAAATGGGAGCTGCAGAAAACAAGAATAATGGACTTTGCTGAGGACAAAAAGACTGACAAGCAGTGGCAAACCTGCATTCTGCATGCCCGCTGCCCCATTTGACTGCCCTCTCAGACCTGGACATAAGCTTCTAAGTCCAGGTGTTTCCTTCGCGAACTCATGCCTCCTTCACCTAGTGAGGGCTTTGCTCTGTTCTTTCTAGTAAGCCATCCCCCACTGTTTCTTAGGTTTCTATAAAGGGACAGAAAGAGCTTGTTACATCACTGGTGCCCAAAGTGGGTCATGTCTTCTCTATGGAGTGTGACAGAACAGCCAGATCACACACACTCTTTCTTTCTCTCTCTCTCTCTCTGTCCCTTTACAGAAACCTAAGAAACAGTGGGCACTCTCCCAGCCAGTTAAAAAGTTTATTAGAATGGCTGCTACTCTAGAAGCAGAACACAGGTTCCTAAGTACCTCCTGGTTAATCCTCCACTGAAACCGGTGGGAATTTTAGCCAAATATAGCTGGATTCCTTCCCAGCAATGGATTTCTGGTTTTATGGAGCTGGTCAAAGCTGGAAAGGCAACTGTGAAACCTGGGGCAGGGCTACTCCCTGGTGGGTACTCAAGGGCCACCTAGTGGGAGCTGGGTCCTGACAGCCCAACTGGATTGCAGCAGAGAAATCTCCACTTACCTATTGCTCAAATCTGCCCTCCTTTGTGAGGTGAGAGGTAAACTGTGTTGGTGCTCTTCAGGTACCCCCTTTCCCAAGGTGACCTGAGATGACTCTTTACAGCTCCCTCTTAAACTTCCATTAAGAATTAAACTATAGAGCCAGAGATTTAGCTCAGTGGTTTCAGAATCTCCCTTGCAAGCTCAAGGTCCCAAGTTTGATCCCCAGTCACCACATACCACAAAGCCAGGAATGGTGACTCATGCCTGAAATCCCAGCACTTGGGAGGCAGAGGCAGGAGAATTGCTGGGAGTTCCAGGCTTGCCTGGGGAACATAGTGAACATAGGGCCAGTCTAAACTATAAAGTGAGACCCTGTCTCAAAAAAAAGGTAAAACAGAATTGAGCTTTTCTCTTTATCTGTTACTATGAAAGCTAACCCTTTTCCCTTTGAGATATGTCTTGATAAATTTATTCGGCTCAAAACAGGTTAGGATCCTAACTAACCCACATTTCAGTTTACCCTGGTCTCCAATGTCCTTAGTATTCAGGAGCTACTCTAACTATCCTAGATCCCCTAAAAAAGATTTGTTAGAACAAAGGTACTCCCGGGCCATTTATTATTCCAACTCACTGAAAATGGGCAGTGCTCAGGGGGCAGAGAGTTAGTTTTGGAAGTTGCTTGACCATTTTGTTTAGAGTCCTAGAAAAGCTTCTACTCCTCTTTTCTGGAAGTCAGTCTAAAAAGTATCCTTATGAGGGCTTTTGCGTTGTTCCTGGGGGCCCTCAAAATTTATCCAATCTAAACCTGTCTGCCACAAGGATCAGGTCCTGGGGACACCCTCTCAATTTGACACAAAGAACAATTAAAGTTGACCTGCCCCACAGAGCAGGAACCCATTCTCTTAATGTCATGAGCAGAGAAGAAACAAAGAGGACCTAAGAACAGATATAAAGTGACATCCTTGTCTCCTAATATCTCTTAACAAAGAAAGACCTTAAAAGTCAGAAGAAACTTCCTGTTATTTCTCTCTGGCTTGCCTGCATCAGCTAATGAAACAACAGTTCATCACAGTAACTCTCATACAGTAAAACATCTGTCAGAAAACTGATTTACTATAATAGTTCTACAAAATTAATGTAAGTCATAGGTCTAACTCCCTTTAAAATGGTTATGGCTTTCATACTATACAGGGTTTTTCTTTCTTTCTCCCTATGTAACTCTTACTGGTGTTAATTTATTACAAGAAATCTCTACACTAATTAGTCACACCTAAAAAATGTTATGAGTTATGACTTGTCTACTTATAGTTACAGAGCTATAACAGATTATTATAGCTCAACTGGTCAACCCATATAAGAATGCACTCTAATTTAAAGGTAATTGTTTTGTATGTTCTGTGTTTCTTGTTTGTTCATTAAGGTACCAATTAAGGTACCTACTTGTACTTTGTTAAAGCTTTTTGACCTCATGTATATTTTGTTTTTGTTTTATTTTTACCATAGTAAACTTTTAACTCTTTTGGGCCTTCCATAATAAACCAGTTATATGGGTTTTTTTGAAGGAGGCAAGTTCACTTAAAACACTGCAAGATGAGCCCTAATGGGCTAATGGGCCAAAGCATACATAATTCTTACAAACAAAAGCCTTAAAATGATAACATAAATTTTACATATGATTCCTATTAATGTATAGGTTTATATATGTTAATTTCACATGTATATTCTACTTAATTTGGTTTATAAATAAGTAGACACTCACAAAATTTGACCAAATACTTATCTTTTCCTTTTTTTTTTTAAGGCAGGATCTCACTTCATAGTTCAGGCTGGTCCTGAGCTCACTATGTAGACCAGGCAAGCCTTGAACTCAGCAATCCTCCTGCCTCTGCCTCCCAAGTGCTGGGATTACAACCATGAGCCACACCACGCCTGACTTTGTGGTGTGTGGTATTGATTGCTGGTGGGCGTGAGCCACCATGCCCAGCACTGTGGTATGTGGTTACCAGGGAACAAATTTGGGACCTTGTGCTTGCAAGACAGACGCTGGAACCACTAAGCTAAATCTACACCCCCCCACCATCCTACAATGTCTATTATTATCTATATATAATAATTTAAGCATTTTTCCTTGGTCAAAAAATTATATGTAAAGTGCTGTTATAATTTGTTTCTCATAAATAATCTAAAGTAACAGGATAAATAAGTGGTCATGTACAAACTGCTGGACAAAGACTCCCCTCTGTGGCCTACAGAGCATCTGCCTAAACCATTTTTTTCAGTTTTATCCAGTGAGGAGAATTTGTGGGCTTTTTCCAAAGTTTTATGGTGATATATTCACTTTTGGCTTATTTCTAGATGTCTCCCCAAAGCTTCATGTACTCATAAGTAGGGCTTTTTATAGATGGCTAAATCTAGGGTGTATAAAATGGATTAAGATGTATGGGATACCTAAATTAGTACACTGATTAGTTAAGCATAGCTTTAGGTGTTCATAATGGAACACCTACCACCCTGGGTGTGGGCAGTACTAACCAACAGACATGTAGCCTGAATGAAATCAAGGGAAAACCAGACTCACTTGTCTCCTGCCTGCCTACCATGGATTGTCTCTTCTCTGTCACATCCCTCTGTCAGGCTGCACTGCTTTGAAGCCTGCCAATTATGGGCAGAAACTTCTACAATCTGTGAGCTAAAATAAATGTTTCCTCTTTTAGTTTTGGGTGTTGGGTATTTTGTACCAGTAATGAGGAAGTAGCTAAGTCAAATAGCAACAGACGTTATACAATATATTACTACATATTGAAATTGGCTATAATTAAATGGTTAAGTTCTTTATGTATAAAATAATAAGGCTTTCTTAATACATGATGTCCTAACAAAATTAATTTAAAAACAACAGTCTGTATTTTATTTTTTGTCATATTTTCTATTGCTAAATTTCTGGTTACCAAAATTAAGTGTTAAAAGTTGAATCAGGGAACTGAAGATTTAGCTCAGTGGTTCCGCCACCTGCCTAACAAGCACTAGGTCCCTGGTTTGATCCTGGTAACTACATACAATGAGATGATATTGGACATGGTGACTCACGCCCACCAGTAATCAGTACCACACCCCACAATGCTGGGTGTGGTGGCTCATGCCTATAATCCCAGCACTCAGGAGGCAGAGATAGGCAGATTGCTGAGTTCGAGGTTTGCCTGGGCTACATAGTGAGCTCAGAGCCAGCCTGAACTACAAAGTGAGACTCTCTCCCAAAAAAAAAAAAAAATTAAACCAGGAGCTGGAGATTTAGCTCAGTGGTTCCGGCACTTGCCTAGCAAGTGAAACATCCCTGGTTCAATCCCTGGTAACCAAATACAACAATAACAGGTGTGGTGACTCATGCCCACCAGCAATCAGTACCACACACCACACACAATGCTGGGCGTAGTGGCTCATACCTGTAATCCCAGCACCCGAGAGACAGAGGCAGGAGGACTGCTGAGTTCAAGGGTTGGCTTGGCTGCATAGTGAGCTCAGGGCTGGTCCGAACTAGAAAACGAGACCCTGTCTCCAAAAAAAAAAAAAAGTTAAATAAAATGCTGGCTTATATAATGTTCTCATTGATCAATATGTAATTGGTTAAGTAAATATTACTTTAGTTTACAACATAACATATCTAAAATCAATGTATTTTGTAAGCCTAAGTTTTAAAATTAAAGTCTAAATTTAAGAAGTAAAACTATGTAAGTTTAATACAGAGTAATTGAGTATTTTTTATACAATATAGATCATCTTTAAACATATAAAAGGATCAAAATTTGGCATCTCTCTAACTTTGCCATGCCCTGTAGACCTTGATCTATATCTATTTGCATTGACTAAACAAATATTCTGTTATCGTGTAAATGAGACACAGTTGTACTTAATACCTAGGGTATTAAGTCTATCTGTGGTAAGCAAAACTATTTCCTGGAGTTATAGGACCTCTAAAGATGTTCCTTAATTCTTGTCACTGCAGTTACATCCTATAAACCTGTTTAAAAAATCCAAATTCTGCCTTAACTGTAAAAACTCAGTAAATGCATATAAAAACTTCTGTGTATAGCTGTGACACTAATTATTGGTAATGTCATAGTGTATGAAATATAAAACGTTTCCCAAGTATACAGGCCTTTAAAGAAGAAAAGTTAAAAATCATTTTATATACTGGTGAGTTCTGGACTTAAAATTAGTTGTGGTGATAAAACCTTCTGTAACTGTTATTATATTTTCTATAATAGTACATGATTTATGGTTGCTAAGTAACATCTCCAGACTTTTTCAACCCACTGTTCTTTATATAGGTCACAAGTCTCTAGATATAAAGATCTTTAGGGTTAATTCTTTAATGAAAGTCCAACTGTTGTGCTCAACTCCTTTTCCCTGCTTTCCCTATCTGTTGATAAAGATTAAAGTAGCTACGTGCCTGGAACACAGATGCTTGCTTTGGGTATAAACAACAGATCTCTGTGTGTGACCCAAAGATGCCTATGCTAGTCATGACAGGAAGTAAGACAGGCTGTGGCCTAACCCCAGTTTGACATTGGCTGCAGATGCAATATTAACTATGTAATATAGCTGTGTAGTCCTAAAGTAAGACAGATGGCTCAAATAACCTGACCTCAGGAGTTCTAAGCAGGACCCTATCTTTCTTTTTCTTTTCTTTCTCTCTTTAGCTCTCCAAATAGATTTTACAATGCATAGAATATATACAGTACATCATAAATGTTTATGAATAGGTCACTGTTTATCCCCAAAATGTGAACTTTAGAATTTATTTTATGTGGGGCCAATTTAAAAGATTCTTTAAAGTGGATTTTTCTCCAAATGTAAGTTAAAAGGGTAAAAAGTAAGGCCTCAAACTCAGCTTTAGAATGACAGATCGTAAACAGATACACATTTAATAACATATAGCTCTTTTCTGTGACAAGGTATTCAATATTAAAATTTTAAAAACCTTGAATATATATATTATGTAAAAACCCCAATGGCTACCTAATAACCCAACATAATTACTATGCTAAATGTTACTATGCTTAAATGTTGTTCCTGCTTTCCAATTTTCCCTATAAAATTTTATGACTATAATCTAATGATAGTCTATACAAATTTGACCTTTAAGACAAGCATGGTTAAAAAGTAAGTTTTTTAGTCATACTTTATATTTGAAAATATATAATATCTAGGTAAGTCAAAATAGTTTAACCTACTCTGCCCACTTCAGTACTGAGTACTGGTGACCTCCTAGGTGTTCAAAAACTGATGCTTAGTTAGAAACCAAAGCTAAAAAAGATAACTAGGTTAAAAAATCAGCTAATATTATGGCCCTGGCCCTCAAGAATAACAAGGACCCAGGACATGAAGAGACCTCTCTATAATAGTGTACAACTCTGGTGAATCACCTAACCTCTCAAGCAGGGAGATTGTTGGACATGAAAAGACAGGAGTCAACCAACGTATACTTCCTAAATGATGGCCTACGTGCCCGAGTTTAAAGAGGCAGAGATGAAGAGATAGACTAGGTAAAAGAGGCATGTAAGGGCCGAAGAGTTAGCTCAGTGGTTCCAGCACCTGTCTAGCAAGCGCAAGGTCCCTGGTTGGGTCCTCTGTAACCACATACAACAATATCAGGTGTGGTGACTCATGCCCACCAGCAACCAGTACCACACACTGCAATGCTGGATGTGGTGGCTCATGCCTGTAATACCAGCACTCGGGAGGCAGAGGCAGGAGGATTGTTGGGGTACATAGTGAGCTCAGGGCCAGTTTGAACTACAAAATGAGTCCCTGTCTCAAAAAAAAAAAAAAAAGAATTAACAGTAATTTGGACTAAATATACAAAGGAGCCTCCAAGTACCTACTATAACTGGCCCCTGCTGACAGTTTCCAGCTATACCCGTAGTTTGCCACTATTATGGTTTACTGAGAACTAAAAAGCCACAGCAATAGCTATAAAAGTTCTACATTCAATTATAAGTCACTCAGTATAAAATCATAAAACACTGTCCAAATTTCAAACCTCAGACACTGGGCCAAACAAAAAACTAATGTTCTCCAGCTCATGCATGTAGGACAAGACTACTGGTTATACCCAGAAGGAAAAAAGCTACCTCTCCTATAAAGAAAACAGACATCCAGTCAAAACAGTGGCTGTTTCCCTATTTTGGCCCCACTGCTCCAGGTGTGAACCACTCCAAGCCACCAAAAGGCCTTATACTGCCTCACTGTTCTTTCAACTTCTGTTCTCATTTGATCTCTCAATATACCATATGTAAAGACTAAGGTCATCTTTCTCTTCTGTGGCACTCAACATATTTGTGTGTGCTACCAACCAGAGAACTGCATTGCTTTAGGGAATCTACCCCTTAACCTCTGCAGATTTTCTTTATGGCTCCTGGCTGTTGCTGATTCTAGTCAAAGTAACAACCCCACAAAAACAAAAAGGGGTTATCTAATTTATTCCCTTAGTGATAAAATTGGGAATGGCAATGGGGACCAATATAGGGTTAATGGGTGTCACTATATCACTCACCTACTTTAACCAACTCTCTCTTGATCTTACTGAAAGTTTACAACAAATGCCACAGAGCATTTGTTGAACAGTCCTTCAAATGGATTTATTAACAGCAATGACCCTACAAAATTAGAAGGCACTAAACTTCCTGAATGCCAAAAAGAGAGAATCTGTCTATATCTAAAAAAGAATTGGTGCATTTATGTCGACCAATCTAAAATGGTGAAAAATATATCACATACACATAAAAACTAGTATCAGACTCCCTCGGTTGGCATCTGAGCCCCACTATATAGTAACTATAAATCCGGATAAGATTTTTGTTTTTTTTTTTTTAGACACAGTCTTGCTTTGTAGTCCAGGCTGGCCCTGAGCTCACTATGTAGCCCAGGCAAGCCTTGAACTCAGCAATCCTCTTGCCTCTGCCTCCCAAGTGCTGGGATTACAGGCATGAGCCACCATGCCTGGCACTGTGGTATGTGGTATTGATTGCTGGTGGGCGTGAATCTCCATGCCCAGCATTGTATGTGGTTACCAGAGATCGAACTCAGGACCTTGCGCCTGCAAGGCAGGTACCAGAACCACTGAGCTAAATCTCCGGCCCCCGGATAAGATTTTAACAATAGTGCTTCCTTAATGTCCAACAATGACGGCTTCCAGAACCACTGGAGATATTAAAACCTGTAGGAGGGTCTGAGCTCAATCCCCTGCACTGCCAACAAACAAACAAACAAACAAACAAACAAACAAACAGAAAGAACAAAGAAACCTTGCAAGAAGTCAGTCCCTTACGTAAAGTGACATAGTATTTGGACACAGCTTATAAACCTCTTCCTATCAGTATATACTTTAAGTCATTAGTAAATTACTTGCAATGTTTAAGGCAATACAAATGGTACATAAAGCACTATTCACCATATTGTCAACAACAGTGACAAAAAATAAGTTTAGATACATGTTCTCTACAGAGACAGTTGCTTTTCAGGTTTTTTCAATTTGTGGTTGGTCAAATCTGAGAGGTAGTACCTGTAGATATATAGCTTTAAAGTTAGAGATGGTAATGCAAACAAATTATGTACTCCTCCTTACTTCTACATAGGGCCCTTAAATACACCTCACAGTGGGTTCCTGACTGCTGCTCTGCCAGGAAAAAGACATTTAGAGCTACCAATGTACCAATGCCCTGATCCTTTTCTGAGTTAGGGTCACCACTGTAGAGTGTGTGGGGGGATTAAGACAAGGAGATAAGGGGGCACAGTACAAGGGCATTAATAACCTGAATGCAAGGTGAGATAAGCCTGGAAGGAAATTGGAGGTTCAGGCAACAGAAAACTAATAAAATGTGCTGAAGATAAGAAGTCTGCCAGGCAGTGACAAACCTGCATTCTGCATGCCCTCTGCCCTTTTGTCTGTCCTCTCAGACCTGGACATAAGCTTCTAAATTCACATGCTTCCTTGGATTACACTTGCCTCCCTCCTTTAATGAAAGCCTTTCCCTGTTCTAGTAAACCACATTCATTTTTCCATACTGCTCACAGTGTCCTTTTGTCCCGCAAAACAAAAACCCAAGGCCATAGATTTAACTCAGTGGTTCCAGCGTCTGCCTTGCCAGCACAAGTTCCTGACTCAGTAACCACATACCACAGTGCTGGGTGTGGTGGCTCATGCCTGTAATCCCAGCACTCAGGAGGCAGAGACAGGAGGATTGCTGAGTTCGAGGCTTGCCTGGGCTCCATAGTGAGCTCAAGGCCAGCCTGAACTACAAAGTGAAACCCTGTCTCAAAACAAACAAACAAAAAAAAACAAGACAAAACAATACAAAAAAAAAAAACACTGCAAAACCCAGAGAGCTGGTTATACAAGGAAGTCACGTCCTCATTTCTAGCAGTTTGTTTATATCTAAGTTATAATGCTCTGATAAACAGTAGTGGTGTATATATCTGCTATGGTTTGAATCTCCATGTTTACTTTGTAAAAAAAAAAAAAAAAGGTCTTAACTCCTAAAGCATAGGAAGGAAGATTAGGTCATGAGGTGGTAAAAAGATAGAAATTCTTTTCAGATCTTAACCTAAATTAGAACCAGAATCTATTTCAAAATTTCAGAACTAAAATATAGTTTAAAAAATAATGACTAATTATATTAATTTTGTGATTCCAAAAACTCATTTGACTTGCTCAAAATGCACTGATTTGTCATATGAGAGCCACAGAGGCATACTACTGAATCTTGCTTGTTCCTGTCTCTTTCTGCAAGCAAAAACAACTATCCATGCTTCTTTTTTAGCCACTGAGGGAGGAAAATATATGTTTTCCATTTTATGAGATAATAAAAACTAAAACGATGATGACTAAAGTCCTTAGTGTTTAGCCTTTTTTTTTTTTTGAGACAGGGTCTCACTTTGTAGTTCAGGCTGGCCCTCAGCTCACTATGTAGCCCAGGCAAGCCTTGAACTCAGCAATCCTTCTGCCTCTGCCTCCTGAGTGGTGGGATTACAGGCCTGAGCCACCATGCCAGGCATTGTGGTATTGATGGCTGGAGGGCATGAGTCACCACACCCAGCATTGTATGTGGTTACCCGGATCGAATTCAGGGCCACACGCTTGAGAGACAGGCGCCAGAACCACTGAGCTAAATCTTCGGCCCTGTTTAGCACTTCTGATGCTCTGCAGATATGTTCAGAAGGTCAGAGCAACCACGTAGGCAATGCACTTCCTACAATTAATAGTCATTGCCGGATGGCAAGGGAGGGTTTGGAAAGCCTGCTGCCCAGATGGCACAATGAGCACAAACTTTTTTGAAATGTTTACAAGAAAATACAGAAAATGCTATAGTAAAACACTGGTTTAAACCCTGGTAATAATTGCCAGTTTTCAACTTTAACTTTTTTTTTTTTTCTTTTTGAGACAGGGTCTCGCTTTGTAGTTCAGGCTGGCCCTGAGCTCACTATGGTGCCCAGGCAAGCCGCCATGAACTCAGCAATCCTCCTGTCTCTGCCTCCCTAACTTTTAATTTAGGTCCTCACAACTGATGTCTTAGTTTAGCCTCCTAGACAAAGATACATAAACTGGATGGCTTGTAAACATTAGATAGATACTAATTTCTCCCAGTTTTGCAGGCTGAAAATTTCAGTTTAGAACATTAGGAAAACCTGACTGTGGTGAGGATTTTATTCCAGGCTGCAGACAGCTGCTTCTTAAATCCTTACAAGGTAGAAAGAGGGTGAAGGAGGTCTCTGGGGTCCTTTTTATAAGGGCATTAATTTAAGTCATGAGAGCTGCACTCTCATGATGCAATTACCTCTCAAAGGCCCCTTCTCCTAATTCATCACTTTGGGAGTTAGGATTTCAACCCACAAACATGGTTGATGGGAAACGATGACCATATTTTAGTCATTGCAAATGATTCTATCTATGTCTCTTTCTTCCTGGCATGTTAATCTTGTCTCTGTAATGTCCTGTAATACAATAATCCCCAGTAAGGAATAAAAATAAAGAAATGAAATACTGAGAAACTGCTGCATGTGTTCTTTCTCTAATGAGCCTGATGTCTGCAAAGTTACTGTTACTGTCACTCCACTTAACCTTAAAATGGGATCTATCCCCACAGTGAGTTCCGCTGTGAAAGAGCACTGGATCTGCTAGGAAGAATTATGACTGGTGACCTGGAGAAAGGCTCCACTGACCTACATTCTATATATACCCAGGGAAAACATTCTGGTTTTGTGGAGGCAGCGTCGTAACAATGGAAACTGGAAATGGCTATAATTCATTTCAGTTGGCAGCTAGAATCTCATTCACAAAAGGATAAACAGATTTTTATGACTCTCACTCTATTTACTATGGTTGGAAATGTTTTCCTGAAATGCCATACTCCAGAATAACAGACATTAATTTTTCTCCTATGAATCATTTCTTGAAGACTGTGTCAGGGGTGTAAAAAGAGTTTAGCACTTCATCTGGGCTCAAATCCTAGTTTTGATTCAAATTAGCTCAGGAAGTTCAGGCATAATTATGTAAGTTCTCTGAGTTTCTAGCTCTTTATCTAGAAAATGGGGATTATGGTAGTTAACATATATGGTTTTTATATGTAATAAAGAATATAATTTTCATAAAATAATAGGTGTTACCTCTGGCAGGAATACAAATGTGAATTCACATTTCTATGTTTCTACTGGGGACCAGTCATGATATGCATAAATTGGTGGGGGCCACAGGCCACGGGCCACAGTCTGAAGCCCACTGGTGACTTGCTCAAGGTTATGAAAAAGTTTACAGACTTCTTGACTGTGTGGGAAAGCTACAGTCACAGTGCTCTTGAGCCAAGAGAGCATCCGCTGAGGGCAACATAAAATACAGGCATTCAGGTCTGTGGAAGGCCCTTAACTTGTTCCCTTTGCAGTGCTCAATTTGCTACTCTACTGCCCTAGTCTTACTGCATTTGCTGTTCCTGGAAAAGTACACTACCCTCCCCATGTGTTTCCGGCTGAATAAAAGGAGTTCACTGGGGAATCATCAGCCTGTCCACCAGAGGCATATTTCTCCAGGTCCCCCCTTGTATACTGAATATTGTCTCTGTCTCTTTCTTTTATTTTCTGTCATCCTTCCTACAGGTACTCAGGGATCTGATCAGCTCCTGACACTTTTCCAAAGAGAATAAATATGATTTGGAAAGAAAAAGAAATAGCATGTATATAAGGGATGGGGTTTTGAATGCGTAGGGATACGGGTAAAAATGAGAATTAACTTGTGTCATATACTGGTACAAATTCCCCAATGTTGAGTGTGATTTTTAGTTGTATATAAAATGTACCAATAAAAAATTCAATTAAAAAAAGATACTCCCTTATTTCCTTTCCCTTATCCTCCCCTTATCTTCAGCAATGGCAGACAGCTGGAGAGCTCTGGGTACGCAGAGGTAGTGGTTGTGGTGAAATCCACAGCACCAACTTTATATTCCATTAGCATGCCTCAGTCTCACAAGCAGCCTGCATAAACATCTTGTGGTAATGTGAGAATTCCTGTAGGTTTGGCAGCAGATGAGCTTCTTTAATTCTCAGATTGAGCCTAAAAGATACCCAAAACACTGTCACTGACAAAGTTTTAATGATAATGGTGTGGACATCCCTTCACAAAATTGTGTTTTTGTCACCACTTTCCAGAAGAACAACCAACCCCCCCTTTCTCAATAAGCAAAGATCAATTTGACATATTACTACTGATATGACAGATTTCCTAATATGTAACATCCTTTGAAAAACATATATCTTCTTTTCAGTTACAAAGTCAATAGGTGCTTTTTCGCGAAAATATCAAACCTTCAGAAATGTTTTTACAAATACACGAGTAAAACAGGACAAATCTGACTCTATTAATCACATGACAAAGGTACAAGCTAAAATTGTTAAGCATAATTGATAGACTATGTAAATGGCCAGCATAATAAGGGTACCTGTATTACTTTGACAGATGGCTAATCATGGGACTGGAATACAAATGAGAGAGACTCCAGAGACAGATGGGAAGGGCAGATACTGCCCTGCTCTCCTGGGAGACAGGAACAGGCCATCAAACAGAAACAGCAGTCCAGACCTCTCACCCTTGCTACCAGGGAGTAAGAGCTCTGAGAAAGCTGTAACATCATGTAGTCATTTCGGAGACTGGTCCCACAAGATTCCAAAAAAGAGTCCCCTGCCTTGTCTCAGTCTGCACAGGGAGCTGATCAGCAGCTAGGATTCATTCTGTGTGGGCAAGATCACTGATAGCAAGATAAAAGCTCCTGCAATCTTTTCCCTCCTCCTTCTCCTCTTCCTCCTAGCTTCTAGGTTGCCTGTGGGCTTGAGGCCAAAATGTCCTCTAAGGAGAAAAGTTAAAGAACTAGAACTATGAGTTTGAAATTCAAACTTCAAACAACCTTGTAAATTTGACAGCAATCGCCAAATTGCCCTATAAAAAGGAAGTACCACTTTACACTCTCATGAATAATTTTCTGACACCCTTTGACACAGCTGAACCTCATTAACTGTTTACAACTTTTTTTTCAATCTTATTAGGCTTATTATAAAAGAATGGGTGAAATTTTTGCACATGCTTATAAACTATTTGTATTAGTTCTATAAATTGTTTGTTTATGGCCTTGGACACTTCCTCCTAGTAACTAGGATAAAATACCCAACATCCACAATGTAAAGGAAGAGAGGTTTATTTTGGCTCACGTTTTAGAAATTTGAGTCCGTGTATAGCTGGTTGCTTGGTAGAAGGGCCTAGGTAGAGGAAAGCTGCTGATGTCATAGAAGCCAGAAAGCAGAGACAGAAGGAGATACACTACTCTTCCATGTCATACCCTCAGGAAGCTATATGTTCCAAGTAGACCCCCTACCTGACAACAAGGCAGCTATACCTCCCCCATAATTCAGTCACCTTCCAGAAGCCCTGCCTCAGAGTGCATGACAGTCTCGAGGGTCATTCTGGACCTAAAGTATAACAGAGTTATTTTAAACTGGTTACTTCTTCTGTAGATCCACAGGAATTCTTTACAAATCCTGGATATTAAACCTTTTAAAAATTAAGTAGCAAGTGTTGCTTGGTTGCTAGTATGGATTCCAACACATAAATGCTCCCCACACTTACAGGCTTGGAATGTGCTTATCCCTTGATGCTAGATTATCCTCCAGCCTGTGGGAGAAGAGTAATTATAGACCCTGGCACTTGTCTCTAAACTCCCGATAGGACTGGTAGAATATAAGGACCCCATCATTAGTGAACTCAGAAATAAACTTCATAGACTTGAAATTTTTCATTTTTGAAGTGGTAATCCTGGTATATTTACATATGTAAAATACATCTGAGAACTTGCTCTAAACTGGAAATATTGGAGAAGTATGATGCTGCTTGAAAGAACACAGTTGATTTTTATGAATAACTTTTTTTTAAAGTTAGGCAGAGTCATATCCCTAAATTAGGATTTCAAGTTGTTACACACTGTAATTTATTCTTTTTGAGGTGAACACGTTCATTAAACAACTGCTCACAAAGGATTAAAAACCCAAGCCAGAAGATTTAGCTGGCAAAATCTTCACCATGATTCAGAGGAAAGGTTGTACATAAACAGGATTAGCCTGGTCAAGTCCAGAAGTTCAGTTAAAGAAAAAAAAAAAAAAAAGATGACCTGAAGATGAAGAGGAACTTAGAAAAGGGAAAGGTGAGAGGGGAAGGAAAAAAGAAGAGAAGCCAAGAAAAGAAGGAAAGTGGATATGGTCCATATGTGCATGTATGCAAAGGTCAGTAAAAATCTTTTAATTAATTAGTATAATCAATAAGTACTAATAATTATAATAAAAACCGAACAACTTCAAGCCTTAAGCAATGTTAAGAACATAATATAAAACTTAGAAGAAGTATTAACCCATAAGGGCAGAGTATAAGAAAGTACAGTAGATTCTTGTCACTGTATACAGTAGCAATCTCTTGTCCTGGCATTCACCAACTCATCTGCTACGATTTCTTTCCTAAGAGGACACCTTAGGACCAGTTCTCTCCTCCAGGGTGCAGACATGCTTAGCCTCAGCTTGACAGGAAACACTGTTCTTGGGACAAAACGTGAGAATTTGGAAGGGGAGTCCTACTTGAGGGATGAGGCAGAAATATTCTTTCTGGGCCTTTCTCAGACTGAGTCCACAAGTACTGAACAACCCTCATAATAGCGTAGGAAACTTGGCTTTTACCTGTCTTTGTCAGGCCACAACTCATGAAATAACTTCATTTTATTTACAATTGTTATCAAAAACAAGCACAGCCATCAGGCCAGCCTGTATGTACACTGCTTCAATACTATGATGGAGCATTACCAAAGTGTCCTCTTCACCTGCACGATTCATTCTTCTGACCTGATTAGAAGAAATCTACAAAAGGACTGCATTATATATATTTACACACATACAAATATATATTATATATAATTATATATCTGTTATGAAAACATTTTTCCCAAAACATGAACACACAGAGGGCCAACAATGTATAATTCCATTACTCTGCTTCACACTTTCGTCAGGTTCCACTGGGAATTTAAAATCTCTTGCTAGGCTAAGCAACCATGTGTCTATACAATAATGTATCCTCCATTTTTAAAAACTGTTACAAAGTCCAAAAGCCCCTGCCACAGAAAGTTGCATAATGGAAGTACTCTGGAAAGAATACTGATTTTGGTTTCTGGCACTTGCATTTGAATCACAACTTCATTACTTTCATTTCTATACGATTAAATTGGCTCACAGAGTGGGTCAGAGGGCAGTCGACTCAGTCTGGGGAATGCCTGATACTTCATATTCTTTATAAAGTAAACCTACATTTTACTTCCTGAGTTAATTTTTTTTTTTTTTGACACAGGTCTCACTTTGTAGTTTAGGGTGGCCCTGAACTCACTTTGTAGCCCAGGCTAGCCTCAAACTCAGCAATCCTCCTGCCTCTGCTTCCCAAGTGCTGGGATTACAGACTTGACACCAAGCCCAGCACTGTGGTAGGTGGTACTGATTGCTGGTGGGTGTGAGTCACCACGCCTGGTATTATATGCAGTTATTGGGGATTGAACTCAGGACCTTGTGCTTGCTAGGCAGGTGCCGGAACCACTGAGCTAAATCTCCAGCCCGAGTTGATCTATTATTGTAACAGGCAATGTGCCAAATATTCTTTCCATCCCATTCTAATTTTCCTAATACCCCCTAAAATAGGGTGCACTCTCGCTTCATAGTAGACAAAATGCAAGCGCCTGGAGGAGGGCCTCTTGCCTATGGTCACACAGCAAGAGGTGTGGCAGTCCCACTAATTTAGGTGAAAGGCTGCCCCTACTGTCTTCCACTGAATATAAAGAAGCATTATCATCACCTGAGAACAGTACATGGTCTCTTCCCTTCTGCACATTTCTTTGCAGAGTCAAAAAGGGAGGAAAGGAAGAACATTGGATTTTGAATATCATAAAAGAAAGATACTTAGGAACTCAGTGGAAACTAAAAGAATAAGGAAATCGGAAGAAAAAGTAGCCAGATAGTCAATTCCCTAAACTTTGACTAACCTGATGTCGCAAGAGCCATGTTTAAAATGCAAAATCTGTGTGGATCATGTAAAGGCAATTTGTGGAAAAGGCAAAGAATATGAATAATTTAAGTCCTTCAGTGTTTTGATTAGGAAAATCAGGATCTTAACAAGTCCTGACTCTTAGGGCAGTGGTTATAATTAAGCCAGATGCCGGAGGGTTGATGTGTGTGACTGTTAGATATGAATTTGTCCCGCGTCCAAAGTCAGAAGGTCTCCTCTGGTGGAGTCATTTGATGGCACATGACTATGTACTCAGTGCCCAAAGGCTTGGAGCTAAGAACTGAACGTTTGCAAGACAATAAGTTATTTGAAAAACTCTGAAGTTTAAAAAGCATTCAAAATCATCCGAGTATATTATTAACTTAGTAGACTTTTCCTTAGAGAAAGCTACGTTGACAAGAAAAGAGAAAAAGGGTGGGGGGAGAAGCACGCCCCATCTTCTTTCTTCACCCCAGCCCAAGAGCTGCTTCCAAGGCAAAAGCGCTGACACCCTGGTCCTCGCGGAGCCAGGCCGCGCTGGGCGCCCGGGACGCCCCTCCCCCTCGGCCGGGACCGCGCTGCCCGCCGCGCCGCGTCTGGCGGAGCCGTCCCGGAGCGGCCGCTCGAGCGCCGGTCTGTGCCGCCGAGCGCCGAGCGCCGGGCGGCGGCTGGCGGGGAAGGCGGGGACCCCGCCGCCCATCACCTTGCTCCGACAGTTTTCCAAACAAACCGGGCGGGATGGGAGTGTCTTCTTGGCTGTGGAAGTCGATCCTCCTACCTCGTCCTGAAGTCACCCGCCGTCTCTGCGCGGCCCTCCCCGCGCGCTGATTTTCCCGTCCCGGACGCGCGGCCAGGGCGTGGGTCTGGCGGCCGCCGCGCGAGAAGGTAGGGCCGGGCGGGCCGGGCGGGCGGCCGCGGAGCCTTCCGGGGCGAGCTCGGGCGCGCGGCCGCGGCGCCACCGGGTCTCGGGGAAGGACGGGTCCGTCGGGAAGGCGGCGGCTGCAGCGGGGCCCCAGCCTCGTCCGCCGCCGCGCCCGGGCCTCGGCGCTCTCTGCGGCCGGACGCGCCAAGGGGCGCATGGCTCCGGGGAGGCCGGGGGAGGGAGAGGGCCCCGGGCCAGTCATGAGGCCGGGGTCCGCGCGGATCAGACCCTTGGGCTTTCGCACCCGCGAGGTTGAGGACCGCAGTGGCGGACACGCGCGCGCTCGCGCACACGCTGCAGCCGCGGGCTCCCCGCAGAGCGGGCGCGACCACCCTCGAGCCCGTGGGGCGCCCGGGACCACGGCCCCGGGGTCTCCCCATCCCTCCGACTCGGCGCTGCCCGGATGGACCGCAGGGGCGCGCAGCCGGCGGGCGGGGCCCCTCCAGGCTGAGTGCGCAGAGCGGGGGAGGGGGTGGTCTTGGGTCACTGCTGTATTCTTGCGGAAGGGTTTGTACTTGTGGGAGGGTGAGAGAAACCTCTTTCTCGCCACAATAGAATTAAACCTAACAAAGCAGGCACGAGGCTGTTGGGGTCGAAGGGTGACTGTAAGAACATTGCTGTTTGGACTGCTGTTAATTTTCCAGATAAAGTCGACAAAAAACTTAATCATTTTGTGGTCTTTGGCTTGCGAGTTCCTGGGGAGCAACAGCCTCTTCCTGTGTACTGTTATTTTGCATAAAGGAAGATCTATAAAAAGCGATTTCCAGAAACCTAAAACGAACCCAAAGCGCTTTAAAAAAAAAAAAAAAATATATATATATATATATATATATATATATATATATATATATATATTCATTGGAAATGGGAGAAGAAGGAGGGAGTGGGAGTTAACGAGCCGGAGAGGGGGTGTTGTCTTTCAGAGGCAACGTTTAAAAATTTGAGGTGGGTGGACCTGGGAAAGCCATAGCGATTGTTAGCTATCAGAAGTCACACGGTCATAAATTAACATGATTAAGAGGGTTACCTCAATACTATCAGTAGACAGAGGGGAACTTTGACCAACTGGAACCTTTTATCACTGCATGCTCAGTCTCCACAATTCTTGGTCACGCCTCAAATGGCCGTCACTATTAAAATAATCCTAGCTAGAATATTTTACTTTTCTTTTTCCAGATCTCCTCTCTCTGCTGGAGATCGTGGAACTTTTTATTTACCCGGAGATGTTAAATAAATATTTGGAAAGGTCTGATCAAGGTGCCAGGTTGTTTCTCCATTTGGAAAGAGCTTTGATTTAGCATTCATAAACTGGGTTGTGCTTTTCCTTTTCATCTTATTAAGGACTGTTTTTCAAATCAAGATCTGGTAAGAAGGTGCCCTTAGATTATTAGTTTGTCTTTAAGCGTTTGTATTACTCTGACCTCCCTTATAACGTGGACTGGGGAGGGTGGTCGTTCATGGTCTAATGGAGGTTTTCTTACCTTTCATGGTCGCAGAATGTGGGAGTTAATTCCATGTCTTGATTTAGTGGTGCATTTAAATGGAAATACAATTTCAACGATTCAGTAGATTTATTGGAAGTAATTTGTTCTTCTGATCCAAATCAGCAAGATGAAAAATAGGAGGCTGAAAATAATAATTATCAAAAGAAAAATGCCATTGAGACATCCCCTGAAAAAATACATCAGTCTAGCCTGAGGCAGTTGTGCACATCTGTAATCAAGTACTCTGAAGCCTGAGGCAGGAGAATCACAAGTTTGAAATCAAGCTTGGAAATTTATGGAGATTTTGTGTTAAAAAAATCAGTAAATAAATAAAAAGGGTTGCAATGTAGTTCTTAGTAGAGAGAGACTTTGCCTAGCACGTACAAGACCTGGATTTCAATTCTCAGTACTGTTAAAATGGGAAATAAATAAATAAATAAATAAATAAATAAATAATCTGTCTCTCTTTTGTGAACTTGTAATGCTCTAGTTTTCGATTCTAGAACTTAGTGACAGAGATCTGAATTTCACAGCCATTTTCTTCTGTTGCTCTGTATTGTGGAACAGAAATGAACATAATGCCATGCTTCCTACATACCCTGATAACTGCAGACTGCCACTCGGGACTTATGATTCCAGCTTGGGTTGAACACGAGCATCTGTTTGACATGCATTGGTAGATGTTGGCTGAGGTGAAGTAACTGTGGAATGTGTACATGGTACCCACCATGATCCCATGTGTGCTCCTATATACCATTTCCTTTTTTAATCTTTCAACAACTCTCAGAGACAAGAACTTGTTTATTTTATAGCTAAAAACCTATGCCCTAAGCAAGTCACTTAAAATAGATCATGTAAAAGTCTGTCTTTATCCTGATTTGTATATTCACAGGAAGCTTCCATAGTGTGTATTCTTCAAAACATTTTCATTCCTTGTGTGTCCATTTCTTTTTTGCTTCACACATACACATACACTCAATTTATAACTGCCTTGATTTGAGTATATCTTTGTGACTACCTCTCAGGCTGAGATTCATGAACAGGTAATTTGCATACTTTGCCTCCTGTTTCCTTTTGCCGCTTCAGAATATCACTAATTAGCTTATCTTCTGTAGGTTTTTGATGTGCTACTTAGATGTGCTGTGTTTGGCCAATCCAGACTATACCATCTCCAGGCTTTTTCATTTTAAAAGCTCTTTCTTCCTGCATATATTTTCACTGAGACCCTATTCACCCTTTAAGAGCCAGTGGTGTCCTGCTAGGAAGAAGTCTTTTAGGGCTATATTCTCATCTCACAATTGAGGTGAACCTCTTTCTCTTGTCTGTTCCAACTACAATGGGTAATACATCTTAGTCCCAAGTTAATCCTTATTGCTTAAAAGTGTATTTGATTTGGAGTGAGCTCTATGCATGCAGTAGAATGTATGCCTTGGGCATGATGTTGTTTCAGTGCATACTGTATTTACAGGTCCATCTTAGGTTGTCAGAAACAGTTCCCTCACCAGTTAGGGATAGCAAGGAGCAATTTCCCCTGAGAATGATGCCTTAGCAGAAAATCAGCCATAATGTCTCATACTTGATGAGGAATTGCCTTCCCCATGCTCAGGCTAAGAATGGTTAAGGGAGTGAGGTTATCAGAATTGTTAAAAGAGAATAAGGTGTAGTAGGATTTTTTGTATTTCTCTTCTTGGAGAGCTTTTGGTCATCTAAATAGGAATGGTTAGCTTATCTTTTACTGCCACAACCTTTTGGTCTGACAGCAGGAACTTTGCTCTTCCTGGACTGCTGAGAAAGAGAGCAAGGCAGACAACTGCTCTTAGAAGAATTTTTATCATAAATACTGTAGCATTGAGCAAAATGTTCTCTTCCCCCTCATTCTCTCCTTTTCCCCCTGGTACCCAAAACTAGGATGAAGTGTGCCAAATGGTATTTTGTTGGCTATACCTAATAACTGGGCTTTCCAGAATTTTTAAAACACTTTTCATCTGATTGGGAATGGAAGGACCTTTAGATAATAAGAGTAGACCTCTACTAAGATTCAAAGAACCTGGAGATTGTGCAAAAGTTATAGGGTTACCTTCACCTTCCAGGCCTGGAGTTGGCATGGCTGTGGGTCACATGCTGGGATTTGGACAGTGTTGGCACAGAGATTGGTTTCATGGTGGAGTTGGATGACTTTCTACATGGTCATGCAAAAGATGGGATACATTTATGGTCAATGAATAATTACTGAATATCCACCACACAGCAGGAGATATTCCGGGGGACATGGAAGAGTGTGTGGACCTTTGAACCAGCTTCCTGATGCTCTTGCTATTATAGCCTATGTTTTGATGGGGATCAGAGTCAATTAATGAGATAAAAGTAAATAAAAAACATACTTCTAAGGTAATGAGTTTTGCAAAGGCGGTGTAATGTGGAAATGTGTTATAAAGGGGAGAAGTGAAACTAGAATAATCAGAGAGATTTTCTGAAGAGATAATACTTGGGCTGAGATGTGATTGATGGAAAAGATCTAGTCAAGTGAAGAGCAGAAGAAAAGACCATTCTGAGGAGAGGGGATATAATTGCAGAGGTCCTGAGGCATAAATGAGTTCAGGGCACTGGAGAAATGGAAAGTAGGTATATGGAAAGAGTTGAAGAAGGGTGCAGAAGGGGCACAAGAGGACAGATAGAAGGGAGGCAGATCTTATGGGTCTTCAAACCTTGGAAAGGAATTAGAATTGAATTCTAATTAAGAATGTGATACTGGTAGAGACATTTAATTAGGAATTGGCAGACACTTCACACAGTGGATGATGGGCTACACACACCCACACACACACACATACTTTTGCTCTCATTTGCCTTTTCTTCTTGTTCACAGGCTGTCACTAATTTTCCCCTCCATGTCCTAGGCCAGTCCCCTGGCATAGCTGCACACAAGACCAGAGCTCAGTGGACCCTATGCAGTATTAGTAGATCCTCTGAAATAAGCCAATATACCTGTTTAATTTCACTTTCATGTATAAAAGTTTATGTAACTTGATTTCTTAACTGCTTTTCAGACCGAATTGTATAGTATCTCCTTGAAATTTTGGAGTTGGCTAGTAACATCTGAAACTAGGTACCAAAAATTGTCTATTAATATTAAATCACAGTTGCTATTAATTTGCAAGACAATCACTTTTGTAAGAGCCAATATTCTAAATAATCCAAAGTACTTGCTTCCTATTCCCACTCTTTTTTCCTTTAAAATTTTCTTTGTCATCTGTCATTGGAGGTGCAGGCTCTGTTTATAGCACAGCTTCAATGGAAATGTATAGGACTCTTGTATTTCTCATGGGCATATACTATGTGTGATCATTTCATTTCCATCTGTCTTTATGTGATCTTGATAGAATTAGAGTACCATACCATGAAATTACTTGAAATTTATTATTTCTGATAAATTAGAAACACTTGTTTGTCAGAAATGAACAGAAGTTCTAGCATTGGATCCACTATTCTTTGGTTTCAGGATGTCTCATCATCAGAAATATTTTCTTGTCTGGGGAAAACTTGAACAATTTGTTTGTTTTTTGGTACTGGGGATCAAACTTGAGACCTTGGGCTTGCGAGGCAAGTGCTGGAACCACTAAGCTAAATCCCCAGTCCTGGGGATTTATTTTTTAGATAGAAAATTGTTTTGAAGATTCCTTGACCTGATGATTTCTTAATTTTCATACTCACTAATGGCTTTTTGCCATACTTCATAATGGCTTTTTGCATTTGTTGGATTCACTTTGATTAGCATAAAATCTAGACATTTTTCTGTTTGAGAGGACAGTGATGATGTCTTATTATAGATTGAAAAAACACTTGTGAGACAAGTAGTGTCCATTGATTGGGTTATAATGCTAATATATTTGCTCAGTTGTAACATTAGGATAATGCTCTTCATTCATTTGTATAACTATTATGATTATCAGGTTATCTCAATTTTACCCATTGACAAAGAGAGTTCATCTCTGTAAATTTATATATTAAAACTAGGGAAATTTTTTTCTTTCTGAAAAATTATAATGTGCTTATGCTGACAAGGGGGACATTGCATGTTGGTTGATAATCTCAAACTTGTTTTCACGTAAGGCACACTTCCGGTATAGTTTCAGTTATTAATCCAAGATAAGATGGCTACAATGCTGAGGAGATAAGTGTGCCATGAATGCAAAAACCAAAACTATTTCTTTCTACAAGGTATAGCATCTTTATGTCCATTGTTTGTACAGTCCTTTTCAAATGTTTTTTAAGTCCAAGATTTCATTGTTTAAGTTCTGATTGCTTTTAATGGTATTTCTTGATTTATACCAGGTATCACTTAATCTAGTATGGGACATAAATAAATCTTGAGGGCTGAAACTCTATCCAGAACCATTGAGTAAGGAGGATTCAGAGATAAGCTGATGACTGAGGGAAGAGAAAATGAGGAGATGGTCAGGAGTGCTGCAGGGCCTTCCTGATAACTGGAATGAGAGTTTCTCACAGAGAATGAGAATGAGGTCATCCTCAGTTGTGTGTATTAAAATACTGTGTTTTAGAATTCTAAGTATATATCTGCTGGTTTAGATTTGTTTTCTCTTGTCCTGGAAGAATATGATATTACAGAAACATGTTTTTGTCTTTGATCTTATTTCATGAACTCACCTTCCCCTATACCATAGGATTTTAGTTCTCTGAAGTATCAGAGTGTTTCCAACCTCTTGATAGAGGTTTATTCTTAAAATATAGTCTGGCATAAATGTTTCAGCCACAACTAGAGAAGAAAATCTCAAACACTTTCATTAAAGTTTTGTGCAACTCTTTAATATATTGAGTCCTTAATGTTACAGGCTAGAGGAAACAGAGACAGATACTATGTACATTTTTTGTGGTCAGTATATATAGATAGATATATAAGAGATATAAAAGATATATGAGATGAGATTATAGCTTTTTTCAGTTTAAATTTATCAACTCTTTTGCGGGTAACTACCTACAGATAAAAACTGGAAAATAGTTTATCCAGTTGCATTTAGATGAGAGCAGAGAAATGATTATCCAAGCTTTTATTCAGGGTATGAATATATTTTCACCTGTTTTCCAAAACCAGGAATTCAGTTAATTCTGTATTTAATTGTTAGTGTGTGAGTGTTAGTTACAAGACCTGTTATAAATGATGAGGTAAAAGACACTATTATCCAGTATTTTTATATTTGGAGCCAGTATTTTTGGTAATTGTCAAAAGAATTTATCTAATTACTCTTATTTTATTATAACTATACATAAGTTGCAGCTGTAATTGAATTTTTTGATAACCAGGATGTTAGGAGATAGCTGTGCTTTCTGATCATGAAATAAATCTTTAGCAGGCATTGAATTATTCAGAGAACAAATCTGGTTCACTTACTATAAATAAAAAAACAAAAACACTAGTTTTATAAATTTAGTGAGTAGGAGTCTTCTGCTTTCAAGAAGAAAATAATCATGTTTATACAAATCCACATAAGCTCTATGGCTATAGACATTTACGTTTTATGTAGGTATCTTTTATAGTAACATTTGTCAAGCATGATCTATGTTATGGAATTTTTTTCCTCTGCTCAGAAATCCAGAGAAAGGGGCAGGGATTTAGCACAATAGTTCTAGTGCCTGCCTGGCAGGCACAAGCTCC
>PVIC010003438.1:0-68996 GCA_004025085.1 Thryonomys swinderianus
AAAAAAAAAAAAAAAAAAAAAAAAAAAAAAAGAATGTCAGTAGGTACACAGATGACCTTGATTAAAGGAATTAAGTGCATTTAAATTTAAATCTGAGAAATGTCATTAGGCACCTCCCACCCACATACCTCTCAGGAACCAAGGAAGTTTGTTGCTGTTTATGGGTTTTTTTGTTTTAAATGTAGTTTTAAATGTAGTTACATAGTTCCAGCTGGCTCTGAACTATGTAGCTGAGGCTAGCCTGATATTTGTTGAGGATCCTTCTGCCTCAGCTGACTTCCCCTCTAGTGCCTTGACTTGTGCTTTTCTGGCTGGATTTCCAGCTTTAACTGACTAGCCTCCCCCTTGTCTTAAATCCTACCCAGGGTTTCCTGGCTAATTTCTTCCTTGCCTGAGTGCAGGTAATTTAAAACCCTATGCCTGATGATCCAAGCAAAACAAACAAACAAAAAACCAGCATTTATAATTTACTTAAAAAGACTAAATATACAAAACCAGAGCCATCCCTACTTTTAGCCTTGAAGTAAATGCAAGAGACAATTTTCCCAGTTGGATCTATTGTGGTTAAAGAGTCAAGGGATTCAAAATATCAGTTAACTTATCAAGTGGTTCAGAATACAAATAGAATCATCAAGGTATTTCAAGTGCAAGTTGGGCCACCAAGGGCTTCAACTAAGTGACTATGTGAACCTCACTTGGGGAAAACTGCCACCACCTCTATCTCACCAGAGGCAAAAGACTAGGTAAAGCCAGCAAGTAGGTTAGCCTACTTTTGCCTAAGGAGTTGATAGGCCCCAATATGGAGACAAAAAATACATCTTGATTCCTTCCACATAGGAAGAGATGTTACATTGGAAATGGTCAGCTATGTTCTGAACAGTACTACTAGCAGCAACCAGCCAACAGGTATGTAAAACTTTCCCACTCTGTGTCTACAATAACCTGGGAAGGCCCAAACCAGTCCTTTATTAGAACATGTATACAAAAGAGAGGCATACCTTGGAGAGAACTGGCAATTAGTCTTTGTACAAATGCCATGATATGGAGGATTTAAACAATATTGGTCCTGATTCACACCTTCACAGGCTGAGCTGAAGTCTCTCGTACCTGTTCAGAAAAGGCTATGGAGGTAGTCAAGGTACTTCTAAAGGAACTCATTCCCAGATTTGGACTACCCCCATCTCTCCAGAGTGGCAATGGACTTTCCTTTAGCTGTCAAATAATTCAGGGAGTGGGAAAGACTTTTAGGAATGAAGTAGTACCTGAAGGCCTCAATCTTCTAGAAAGGTAGATACAGGCCCTAAAGCAAGCTCTTACAATATTTTACCGAGAGACCCGAGTCCTGGCTCTGATTGCTGCCAACAGTACTCACAAGGGTTTGCAACATGCCCCAACCTAGGCAAAGCTTGAGCCCATTTCAAAGGTTATATAGGAGGCTATTTCTATTCTCTGATATGATGTAGACCCAGAGACCAAGAGGCTCTTACACTATCTCATTAATCTGGGCAAAGTACAGTAGATGGTATATGTATGGGAACTGAGTCCTTCCAGCTCCTGGCCCTAAAGGATATTTTACTGTCCAACCTGGAGACAAATGCTGATAAAAACGTGTGGAAGAAGTGACTTTCACAGACCAATTAAAGCCAAAGTGGAAGGAAAAGCCTCTTTTTCAGTGATCCCTGCCATACCCACTGTATGTAAAGGTGTCAGACACAGATAACTGAATTCACCTTTCTAGAATAAAGCCAGAAGCACCTAAACTGTCTGAAGAACAAGGTCACCCAAAAGGACAAAGCTACTCATGTGTGCCTCTGCAAGACAAGGCTTTCTTCAAAAAGCATGACTGCAGGCCAGGTATATGGCTCACTAGCTGTGTGCCTGGCTGGAAGTGCAAGGTCCTAAGTTTGACCCCTGCTATGGAAAAACAAGACCACAGTATTATTATAATACACAAGGAAATCTGACCTGCCCCCTGATTTGAGCTAACAGTGAAGTTTCTTTCTCCTTTCAGACAGGAGCTCAATGTTCATTAAGACTTTTCTCACTGTTTTCTAACGTGTTTTTCCTTCTCCAAACCAGCCAGTGAACCACAGTACCCCACGGTAGTTGGAGAGCACATAATTTCCAGCAGGTAGTAGATACAGACTCTTCCATCTTGAAGAAACTATGATGCCTGCACTCTCTCATCACCTCATAAAGAATAATGGGGACATGTATCTCACAGGGGAAATGAGAGATTAGGGCGTGGCAAAGGTGACTATGGAAGAAAGCATGACCTGTTAATTACAGATCCAGGACACACATACAGTACAGTCCTCAAAACCTTGCATGTAAACATATGAGAATTGCAGCAGGTTTTCAACACCATAACCTAAACCTGACATCAACCTGAGGTGTGGGATCCCAATGCCACTTTAGTTCTCACAGGTTTCCTCAAGATTTGGACAGTTTAAAAGATGCCACAGACTGCGGATTTAGCTCAGTTGTTCTGGTTCTGGTGCCTGCCTGGCAAGCACAAGGTCCCAAGATCCATCCTTGGTACCACACACCACATTGCAGGGCATGGTGGCTCACGCCCATCAGCAATCAGTCCCACATACCACAATGCTGGGAGGGGGAGGGGAATTGTTGAGTTCGAGGCTTACCTGGGCTACATAGTGAACTCAGGGCCAGCCTGAACTATAAAGCAAGACCCTGTCTCAAAAATAAATAAATAAACAAGCCACCACAAACTGGGGATTTAGCTCAGGGGTTCCAATGTCTGTCTAGCAAATGCAAGGTTCCAAGTTTGATCCCTGGTAACCACAAACTACAATGTCAGGTGTGGTGGTTCACGCCAGTAATCCTAGGATTTGGGAGACCGAGGCAGGAGGACTGCTATGGGTTCCAGTCTGGTGTGGACTACATAGTGAGCTCAGGGCCAGCCTAAACTACAAAGTGAGACCCTGTCAAAAAAAAAAAAAAAAGATACCAACGCCGCCTCACAATACCCTGATGTGTCCTCCAGGGTGTACTTTTAGCTTGCTTTTTGTCTTTTACTTGGTCTAACCTTGCTTTGTAGAACCAGTTTCTCCCTCACTCTTCATTTTTACTTTTTCAAATAAACTTTATTACCATCAGAGGGGGAGGGTCTGGCATCTGCCTAGCAAGCACAAAATCCTGAGTTTGATCCTGGTATCCACATACCACAATGCTGGATGTGGTGGCTCACACCCATAATCCCAGCACTTGGGAAGGAGAGGAAGGAAGACTGTTGAGTTCAAAATTACAGAGTGAGCTCAGGGCAGCCTGAATGTGTCTCAGGAAGGAAGGAAAGAAAGGAGGAAGGAAGAAAGGAAGTAAGGAATGAGGACATTCATGGTCTCTAGAAAGGTAGTTCTAAAACAAAAGGAAAGCTGAGGGTGCATAGCTCAGTGGCAGAGCACATGCCTAACAGGCACAAAATGTTGGGTTCAACCCTCCATCCAATAAACAAATTCTTAAAAAATTGTGAAATTCATGAAATACATAAATATCCTTAAAATTCTGTATATAGCGAATTATTTTCAAACCATAGGCCAACTCTAAAAATATAGTGGTGACCTAAATACTAACACGTTCTAAATGGTAGGTAAGGGACCTCAGGCTCCCAAGTACTGGGACTGCAGGCATGCATTACCATGCCTAGACTTTATTATTATTTTTTTTAGTAAAAATTAAGCTCTTTATATAATATTTAAACATTTGAAAATCTCTAAAAGTAAGCCTTTTACAAACAAATATAAAAGATGAGTTAACATATCCAAAGTCAGATAGTTTTAGAGCTAATTCCTTGTTAAGTGAATTTAACATCAATCAGGGCACTTCCTGTGAGCCAGGCACTATGGGTGATACAAACTAATGGCAGATCCCTGCCATTAGTGGTTTATACTACACAAAGCTAAATATTCCAGTAAAGGGCAAGTTGGTGTGCCACTGTCATACAGTGTCCTATTCTTTGGTCAGGATACCTCAAGCACTTCACCTCTGGGAGCTGTGTTCTCACTAAATTCTGAAGAACACAGGCTTTTCGTTGAGAAACGCTGTTCCTCAATGCTTCAGGCCAGGTGTAAGTTTGAAAGTAAGTGGACAGACTAACAAATATTTGATTGATGGCTAGTATCACTGAATAATAGTTTTTCCCATTCTGGTGCCTACTATTTATTCCTGGATTGGCAAATGAGCTATACTGACCTGAGTGTTTCTGGACATTTTGTAATGTCATTTTCTTCTGAATATTTTCATACATGCATCCACCATGGACATAAACTTTGCTTAGATTAACATCTTTGAGAGCATGTTCTGAGTCAGAAGTCAGGTACACAAGGATTTCCACAGGAAATAAACTAAAGCAGTCTTATGTCTAGTAGGTAACTAGAAAATCCATCATTCATCCTCAAATATTCTTTATAGAATTTAAGAGGTGAGATCTTTAGGCTGTCGCCAAACAAATCTATTTAAGTGCCCTTATAAAAGCATGAAAATTACACATGGTGCCATACACCTATAATCTCAGCACTCAGGAGGCTAAGGCAGAATAAGTTCAAGACTAGCCTGAGCTACATAGTGAGTTCAAGGCCAGCCACTACATACTGAGACCTTATCTCAAAAATCCAGAACTAAATAAATAATAAAAGAAGCAAGAGAAACATGCCTTCCTTCTGTGGCCATATATGATGTAGCAGCAAGGAATCATACCATGGAACAATTCCTCACCCAACACCAATCTGCTGGCTTCCTACTCTTGAATTTCTCTGATGTAAGGACTGAGAGCAATAAATTTCCACTGTTCATAAGTTTCTTAGTTTAATATATTTTGTTACAGCAGCCCAAATGGACTGAGATACCAAAACACTACTGTAAATACAAAATTCAGTTTAAACTTATAAAACTGATCCTTACAACACAATGATTGCAATGTACAAAACAGAATGTCCACTGCTTTTTATTGATACTGTGTCAGATCCTTAAAGAAATATATATTCTGGGAGCTTGTCTTTGGAAAGGAAACTACATATCACCTCTTTTGACCACCAGCGTGTTCTATCTGAAAACAGGAAAGAAAAATGAAAATATCTTATAAAAAAGCATATAGAAAATAATAAAGCTGTTCCACTATACTATTCCATTATTTTAGCATCTTCATAAATTAGCCCAGGGCAAAATATGTTCCAATCAACCAAACTAGAAATGCTTCCTGTAGGCATGTTGATTTGTCCAGAAGAACCTCACCTTGGATTTATTCCAAAAGAGGCTCTCAAATGCTCAGCAGCAACTCCTGAAAGGAGGCCAGTCCAAATGTAGTAGGATAAATCCCCCCAAAAAGCTGAATCTCTGATCATAGCAAGAGGTGACCCTGCTGTGAAGTTAAAAGGTTAGGTACACATATTTATATAACTTTATCTATTAAATTTAAAAACGCAAATGTTAACACATGTACATTATAATCTTAACAATGAATTGCACAATTTAAAGCTTCAATCTTTAAGCAGAACATGTACTGGTTATTATAAAACTATCTTCAATTTTAAATAGACCAGAGACTGCTAACTAAAATTGAAAAATCATGACTATTTCTCCATAGTTACAGCATGCTGAGATATATATGCTATTTTTAGTTTTTTGAGTGTGTGTGTGCATGTGTGTGTGTGTTGCCAGGGATTGAACCCAGGAGCTTAGGCCTGCTAGACATGTGCTCTACTACTAAGTTATAACCCCAGCCCAATAGGCTATTTTTAAAGTAATGGTTTGGGAAATAAATCTGCAGAGAAATTTATGATGGACATCTCTTACCTCATAAATGTTGGGGTGCCACATTTTGGTCAAGAATCTGAAGGTAGGTGGTGAATATGGATAGTCAATAGGAAATTTAATATGTGCCTGGAAAGAAAAAAAAATGCTAATAAATGATACTGTAAATTAGTCATCTGCCTAATAATTCACTCTATTATATCCCACAGAAACAAAATCCTTTCTACAGAGTAGACACTCAAGAACAAAATAACTCATTTAAACTTTGTCATCTTCAGTGCCAGGGTTATTAGCATGCTCTAAAAGTATTCCTTCAAATATCTATGAAATGTACATTAAATCACTAAAACAGCTATTTTGATTGTTAACATGTCACAGGAGTGAAAACACTTATTATTGTTATTTTATCTTTGTATGTGTGGCCCTATGACACACACAAAGGGTTTTTTTCCAATTTACTCACATAATTTAAACATTATCACCTCACCTAGAAATAATAAATGCTAACATTCTGATGTTTCTTCCAGTAGTTTCAGTTCAAAGTTGCTTATATGCTTACCAAAAACAATTTTTTTAAAAAATTTGAACATACCATATTTGTTACTGTGTTTTCACCTCTACTACATCATTAACATTTTTTCATGTCATAATGTATTGTCTACAGGCACTTGCATGGCCATTAGTATTATTAACAAATTATCCTACAATGTGTATCTATAAATGAATTTAAACTACATTTTTATTTAGGGGCATTTATGTTGTTTCTAATTCTTTTGCTATTATAATTATAGCTGAATGTCTTTGGCAGTACCGTATCTTAATGTAGAAAAGGGGTTATCAAAAGCTCTCTTTCATAAAAGCAATGATAAAATTGCCAAAAATTATTAAGGATCAACATTTTCAGAATACCAATGGTAACTCAAAGCTTACAGCAGTTTAGGATGCATTGTTCAAGCAAACAATTGAACCTTAATAACAAGCTTCATAGGTTTAACTTACCCTAGCTAAATCCTGTACTTGCCACCTCTGCAGTGGCCTTAAATCAAACACCTCACATTCAAAGTAAACTCTCAGTAACTTGGCAGGCACTAGAGTGGACAAAGTGCTCTAGAACTTCCTCTAGCCCTCCTACCCCAGATAAATGTCATTATTTGACAATTTCTAGTGGTTTCCAAAAGACCCACTTGCAAAGTTATTTGATCCAAATGAGAACTTGGGCAAAGTAGGTGCATTTTTCTTGGTGGGATTTGCTGAAACCAGTAATAACACAATTATTCAACTTCAAAGCTGCCTGATACAGAGGAAAACATACAACATACTAACCCAAAATATTTAAAAGAACTGAAGTATCAGATGGACACTGTTGCTTTGAGAAGCTCTGGCAGAATATGCCAGTGTGCAGGCCTGCTGACATACCTAGTGCTATGTCCTAGGTCAAGAAAGATCTACGAAGGTTCTAAGCTCACATTTCTGGCCTTTTTTTTTTTTTAAATAAATTTAGTTTATTGGTATATTTTAGGAATACATGATGATCACATTCCCCATTGGGAATTTGTACCTATACACAATATATCTTGATTCTTATTTTTTCCCATTCCACTGCCTTCCATTCAACCCCTCTACCCCTATATACATGTTTCCATCTTTTCCTGTTTACCATATTTTTGTTTCCCTTCTTTGCTTTCCCCTGCTACCATCCATGGCTTAACTTTCTGTGCAAGGAAAAACTGAAGGCTGAGGCAGAATCTGCAACTGTCTGATTGAATTAAGGGCATGATGAACACACACACACATTGTTCACAAAGCTCACGAAACTCACTGGTTACAGGATATTAAGGAAATCTCTGTCCAATCAATCATTAGCTGACCTTTAAGCTAACAAACTGAATAATTCAATAGTCACACAGACTGAAGAATGTAGACATAAAATTAGGTTAAAGATACTAAGCAAAACAAAAATTACAATAAAGAGCAACAGTAATAAACTTGGAGAAGTCTAATTTCCACAACTGCTGAAGTATACTATTTAAATATATATATATAAACAATGATCACAAGCCACGAAAAGTATGGTCTATAAACAGGGAGAAAAGGTTATCAGTAGGAAAGTAGGAGCCTTAATGTTTAATTTACCCAACAAAGATTTTAGAGTGAGGCATAGTGGCACATGCCTATAATCCCAACAAAGACTGAGGCAAAAGTAGAGACAGGAGTTTGAGGCCAGTCTGAGGTTCAAAACGAGTTCAAGGCCACCCTGAGCGACATGAGACTTTTTTTTTTTTAAAGATAACTGTAAATTGGCAACTAACAGCATTTAAAAAGACTAAAGAGGGCCAGAGAGTTAGCTCAGTGGTTCCAGCGCCTGCCTCACAAGTGCAAGGTTCTGAGTTCTATCCCTGGTAACCACATACAATGCTGGGCGTGGTGACTCACACCCACCAGCAATCAGTACCACATACCACAGTGCTGGGCATGGTAGCTCATGCCTGTAATCCCAGCACTCGGGAGGCTGAGACAGGAGGACTGCTGAGTTTGAGGCTTGCCTGGGCTACATAGTGAGCTCAGGGCCAGCCTGAATTACAAAGTGAGACCTTGTCTCAAAAAAAATAAAAACAAAATAAATTAAAATATAAAAAGACTAAAGAGCATAAGGGTATCTCATATTGTTTCAATGGGAGAAGGAAGAGAAAGCTAAAGTACAGAAAATGACACATGAATCATTAGCTTTGGTGTCTGGCATTGGCACTTTTGCTAGCTTTCTGATTTTAGGCAAATCATTTAAATCTTTCAACCTTAATTTTCTTCTTGTGGAGAATGGTGAAGAACGCTGACCATAGAGTTCTTATGAGAATCATACAAATTTAAAAAATGATGCCGGGGGTTGTGGGGTGGTGTAATTCCAGCACTCGGGAGGCAGAGGCTGAGTTCAAGGCTTGCCTGGGCTACATAGTGAGCTCAGGGTCAGCCTGAACAACAAAGGGAGGGAAGGAGGGAGGGAGGGAAGGAGGGAGGGAGGGACCCAGAATATAGAATTTAAAGTTATCAAATCAAATTAAATTATTCTTTGTATTTAGGACCATTACTAAAATATTTTCTATAAAGGAGAAAAAAGCTTAATAAATTAGAACACTTGTTCTCAGTCATTTCTAGTCCTTACAGTACCACCAAAAGATATGAATAGACTACAAACTTATCAGAAAAAAAAGGTAAACATTGACTGGATATTAAATTCTTTCAGCTGATGACAACAGTGTAACAATTTCAAAAAAGTTAAAATTTTAAGGGCTGGAGATTTAGCTCAATGGTTCGTTGCCTACCTAGCAAACACAAGGTCTCTGGCTTAATCCCTGGTAATCACATATAACAATACTGGGTGTGGTGACTCTCCCCCACCAGCAATCAGTGCCACATACCACAGTGCCCGGTGCGGTGGCTCACCTCTGTAATCTCAGCACTTGGAAGGCAAAAACAGGAGAACTGCCAGGTTCCAGGTTTGCCTGGGCTACCTAGTGAGCTCAGGGCCAGCCTGAGCTACAAAGTGAGACTCTGTCTCAAAAAAGTAAAATAAAAAAGAAAAATAAGATTTTAAAGCATGCCTGTAATACCTTCACTGGATGACACAGCCAGGAGGATCACAAGTTTGAGGCCAGCACAGCTACCAAACAGAGATCCAGTCTCAAAATAACCAAATACAACAAAAGTTCTATTTTAGAACTACACTATGAAATATTTGTGAATGAAGCCTGTAATTTCAGTACTCAAGAGGCTGAGGCAGGATGGCTTGAGTTCAAGGCCTTCCTCAATTAGAGGACCCTATCTCAAAAAAGATATTCACAAATAAAACAAAGATTAGTTACAATATGAGAATCTATCAGGCATAGATAAAAACAAGATCTGTCATTGAGTTAGTTATGGAAACTAACGAATACATAGTTTATTATATTCCTATGTGTACTTCATATTAGAAATTTTTAAAATATGAAGCTAAAACCGGGCATGGTGGCTCACGCCTGTAATCCCAGCACTTGGGAGGCAGAGACAGGAGGATTGCTGAGTTCGAGGTTTGCCTGGGCTAAGCAGTGAATGGGCAGCCTCAACTTACAAAGTGAGACTCTGTCTCAAAAAAAAAATTTGTTTTATTGCAGTGCATTAACTTAAATGGCATGCTTCCTGGAGATAGAAACTTTACAGTGCAGTTAAGAAGATCATAAATTCCAGGCCAGCCAGCATGGGCACCTTTTTCTTTTTCTGAAACAGGGTCTTGCTTTGTAATTTAGGCTGGCCCTGAGCTCATTATGTAGCCCAGGCAAACCTGAAACTCAGCAATCCTCCTGCCTCTGCCTCCTGAGTGCTGGGGTTACAGGCATGAGCCACCACGTCCAACTTTGTGGTATGTGGTGCTGATTACTGGTGGGAACGACTCACCACACCCATATTGTGGTATGTGGTTACTGGGGATGAAACTCAGGACCTTGGGCCTGCTAGGCAGGCACCAGAAACACCGAGCTAAATCTGGCCCATCATGGGCACCTTTTAAGTAAGTTAGTCTCCAAATAAAAAATTTGGATATTTAAATAAGGTTTTGAACTTTACCTGTACCCTAGCTACATCAAGAAATACAGAAAACTGGGCCAGAGATTTAGCTCAGTTGTTCCGCCGCCTGCCTTGCAAGCACAAGGTCCTGAGTTCGATCCTGGTAACTACATACAATGCTCGGTATGGTGACTCACGCCCACTGGCAATCAATACCACATAACACAGTGCCAAGTGTGGTGGGTCACGCCTATAACCCCAGCACTTGGGAGGCAGAGACAGGAGGACTGCTGCGTTGGAGGCTTGCCTGGGCTATAGAGTGAGCGCAGGGTCAGCCTGAACTACAAAGCAAGACCCTGTCTCAAAAAAAAAAAAAACCTGAACTCACCAGACATTTGTTTTCAGTTATTCAGACAATGAGCACTTATGTAAAAAAAGGGAGTGAGTAAATGTAAACTACATGAATAAATCCAACATACTGTTACTAACAACCAATCATATTTTCATGTACTAATATAGGAACTGGAAAAAGGAGGATATTCAGTTATTTCTACCCCTTAATAGTTATGATTTGATTAAAAGGACAAACACAGAAATAAAAGATTATAAATTACCATGGCTGAAGTGAGATATCTAGTAGAAGTCAAGAGAGCACTGTGAAAAAATGCCTACTGTTGCCTAAGATAGTCAAGTATTTACAGAGGCCAAGCTGAAAAGAAACCATATTGACAAAGGGAAAAGAATGTAGAAAAGCTCATACATGTAAACAAAAGTAAAGATTGTTGGAACAAATAAAGATATATTTTGTGGCATATAAGAAATATAACCAGTGCAACCTAGGAAGTATATAACTTTCAATTTTCTTTATTGAGGAAGTAACACTACTTGAACAAGAATAGGTGGAAGTGATGATAAATACAGTGGTACATGGGTTCACGAACCCGATTTTTTTTTTTTTTTTTGAGATGGTCTCACTTTGAAGTTCAGGCTGGCACTGAGCTCACTATGCAGCCCAGGCAAGCCTCGAACTCAGCAATCCTCCTGCCTCTGCCTCCCGAGTGCTGGGATTACAGGCGTGAGCCACCACCCCCAGCACTGTGTTATGTAGTATTGATTGGTGGTGGGCGTGAGTCTCAATACCCAGCCATTGTATGCGGTTACCGGGATCAAACTCAGGACCTTGCGCTTGCAAGGCAGGCGCTGGAACCACTGAGCTAACCCTACGGCCCACAAACCTGATTCTTTACACAATTCTGGTCACAAACTGAGTTGGACAGAACTAAATCAAAGTCAGTGGTTAGTTTCAATGCTGACCTAATGGGGAAATCTGATTTGGCTCTTCTCTGGTTTGTGACTAGAGACATGAAGAGAACTGAGTGTGTGAATCAAGGTGACACTGTAATAAAATGCTCAGACACTGGGCTAAATCTATCCCTTCACTTCTTTTTTTAAAAAAATTTACAATGATATATTTTGTTTTTCCCATCACTTTATTTCATTACTGAAGAAATTAACAACTAAGAAAGTAAACAAAGCACAAGTGCATATGAGCTACTGCATGAGAACAAGTCTTCATCTTTAGTTTTACCATTCATCATTTTGTCTTCTTATATCATTTTATTTTTTGGGTTCCTATAATTTCACTATAACTTTTCTGCTCAGTCTTTTTCATATTCCTTAGCATCTTTGAAGATCTCTTTTTTAAAACTTAGTTTGCTTTCAGTGTAACTCTCCTCAGTTCACTTTCTTGACAAATACAGTACATTATAAAAACCAAACATTTTAGGGCAGAGAGATGTAACATAAAATGTACAGTAAAAGTGATTTGAAAACATTAACATACATAATTATGTAAAGCCAAATCTATAGTCTGTAACGAAACATTGATGATCCCAATGAACAGTATTAAAGTAACTGATATCCCATCGATTATTTTCCTTTAAGATTTCAGCAATGATCCAAAACAATTATATATAATAAAATTTACTGCAATTATTCCTGTAATTTGTTTAAAATACCCTTAAGCAGGTTAAGAAAGTGTCCCAGTCCTAAATAGAACTTATCTAGTACTTCATAATAATTCAGCTGACCACAAATGAAGAGTACTTGCTTTTCTATTTGGGTCAGTGCCTGGATTTGGTGTGACCTGAGGACACTTTGTACTGCTGAGTTTTTCTGCTGTCATTAGTTCACATTTGTCACATGACAATATGAGGTTGGCAAAAGCAGTCCAAATATGTTTTATTAACTTGTTGAAAATCTTACAAGTTTACCAATCACCAGTATAAATTTTTTAAATGCTCAATGAAATAGCTTTCTTAGTGATGTTATAAAATGTGGTACAGGCTTTAAAGTCAAATTATGAATTACTACTGATTAGAAAACCCCAATCTGAGAAGTTTGAGAATTACTATCTATCCTACTTAGTAGTTATTCTAATGTAAACATGAAATATAAATTATAGGAAATCCCTAGGCTCAAAAAGTAAGCTCTGAGGCAGAGACAGGAGGATTGCTGAGTTCGAGGCTTGCCTGGGCTACATAGTGAGCTCAGGGCCAGTCTGAACTACAAAGCAAGACCCTGTCTCAAAAAAAAAAAAAAAGAGAGAGAGAAAGAGAGAGGGATGGAGGGAGAGGGACAGGGAGAGGGAGAGGGAAACTGGAGGTATAAACAGTAAGGAATAGGAGGACTGTATAGTCAAGGTGGGTTGAGGCAAGAGGGCAGCAAAGTAGAAGCCAGCCTGGGATACTACCAATTTTAAGGCCAGCTTGGACTATATAGTGAGACACTGTCTCAAAAAACAAGAACAAAAGGAGTTTGTAGTCAGATCCCCACAATCTCTCCTTCACTATAGTCACTGTGTGTTCCACATCACCCTAACTAGAGGTTTAAGCTATCACAAATGAACTTTGGAAAAATGTCTGTCTTTTGCTATTCACTTTGTTCTTTGATTTTTTTTTTTTTGTTTGTTTTTTGAGACAGGGTCTCACTTTGTAGTTCAGGCTGGCCCTGAGCTCACTATGGTGCCCAGGCAAGCCTTGAACTCAGCAATCCTCTCGGTCTCTGCCTCCCGAGTGCTGGGATTACAGGCGTGAGCCACCACATCTGGCATTGTGGTATGCGGTGTTGATTGTTGGTGGGTGTGTCTCCACGCCCAGCATTATATGTGGTTACTGGAGATCGAACTCAGGACCTTGTGCTTGCGAGGCAGGCGCAGGAACCACTAAGCTAACCCTCTGGCCCTGTTCTTTGATTTTAAATCCCACTGCTTTGGTGTTATTCTAATCCCTTATGGCACACACCTGTAATCCTAGCACTTGGGAGGCTGACACAAGATGATGGCAAATTCATGCCTGGTCTGGGCAACAGAGCAAAACCTTGTCACAAAATTTAAAGAATAAAATAAAAATAGCTCAGTATACCAACTCCTGGATTCAATTCCTAAATGAATGAAAGACATGTAATTACCATATTTTTCCAAAATTCTTTCTGATATAAACTGAAAAGAATGAAAAGTGCTCAGAAATATTTGGACACACATATTTGTAACAGCTTATCCACAATAACAGAAAGGTAGAAACAACTCACATATCTACTGGTGAGTGAATAGAAAACATGATATATACATACAATGGAGTACTGCTTAGGCTTAAAAAGAAAATTCTGATTCTGACACATACTACATACATATAACATGAATGAAACCTGAATATATTATACTGTGAAGTAAGTCAATCATGAAAGGCCAAATATTGTACGATGCCACTTAAATGATAGAAATGAAACAGTCAGATATGTAGAGACAAAATAGAACTGTTGTGGCTGGAAGCCAAAGAGCCAAAATTTAATGTTAATGGTATAGTTTCAGGTTAGGATAAAAATTTTTCTGAAAATGAATGTGTAATAGTTGTACAACATTCTGAATATACTTAATGGCAGAGAACCAATTTTTTTTTTTTTTTTTGGAGACAGGGTCTCGCTTTGTAGTTCAGGCTGGCTCTGAGCTTACTATGTAGCCCAGGCAAGCCTCGAACTCAGCAATCCTCCTGCCTCTGCCTCCCAAGTGCTGGGATTACAGGCATGAGCCACCACGCCCGGATCTGTGGAATGTGGTACTGATTGCTGATGGGCGTGAGTAGCATTGTATGTGGTTACCGGGGATGGAACTCAAGACCTTGCGCTTGTGAGGCAGGCGCCGGAACCACTGAGCTAACCCTCCAGCCCCAGAGAACTAATTTTTATGATTTTACCATAAAAAGGAAAATCTTCATGATTCAAAAAATAGACATCTTTTTTGTTTGTGGTATTGAGGATTGAACCCAACCTTCCCAGAGGACTATATGCTCAGCGCTTTTTTTGAGACTGGGTCTTGCTAAGTTACTAAGATACCCAGGCTGGGCTTGAACTTGGGATCAGCCTGGGTTAGCCTCCCAGACTGCTTGGACTACAGGTGTGTTCTACCACATCTGGCTCTCTACACTCTTGTATATTTATGTTTGGACAAAATTTTAAATATTTATATTATAGTTAAAATTTTAAATGTTTACATTACTAAAATATTATATATGGGAACATTTGAAGAAAACATTTACACTCCTGGTAGGGATAAACTAAGTACATTTGAAGTCTAAATAAATGCGACATGGAGATGATAATCAAATCTAACAAAAAGGAAACACAATTTGTGAAAGCAAGCATAATAATAGTATGTGACAAGGCTAGACTAGAACCATTATTTTTATCTTTGTATTAATGTAATCATTGGACACTAATCTAAAAAAACTAGGAACTATGGGGCAAGGCATTACCAAAAGATAAATTCTCTTCTTGCACAGTATAAATTCAATACATAATGAATTACAAGGAAAAATGAAAAATAACTAAGATGGATCACCATGGCAATATGCTGGGCATAGTGGCACTTAATTCTAGCTACTTGGGAGGCAGAAGCTGGAGGACTGCGAGTTTGAGATCGGCCTGGTCAGCTTAGCAAGACCATATCTCTAAATTAATTAATTAACTCGACGGACAACACAATGGCACATGCCTATAATCCTCAGAACCTAGCAAAACTGGAGCAGCAGACTTGAAAGTTCAAGTCCTACCTGGGCAACTTAGCAAGACCCTATCTAAAGAAGAAAATCACCATCATCATCATCAGCAGCAGCAGCAGCAGCAGCAATAAGCATCGTCTGTGCACAGTGGTGCACACTTATAACCTCAGTCCTTTGGGAGGTTGAGGTAAAAGGACAATAGAATTCAAACCCAGTCTGGACAATTTAGTAAGATCCTATCTCAGAATAAGATAAAGCAGAGTATGGTGTATCATGCCTGTAATCCCAGCCCTCAGGAAGATCACAACAAGTTTGAGGCCAGAGACCAGGCCCCTTTCTCAAAAGAGGGAGGGGGGCTGAGGATACAGTTGAATGGTAGAACATTCCAGGGTGTGATCCCAGTAAATGTTAGTAAAAAGGACTGGAGGACCGGAAGGTTAGCTCAGTGGTTCTGGCGCCTGCCTTGCAAGCCAAGGTCCTGAGTTCGATCCCTGGTAACCACATACAGTGCTGGGCATGGAGACTCATGCCCACCAACAATCAATACCACATACCATGGTGCCGGGCGTGGTAGCTCAGGCCTGTAATTCCAGCACTTGGGAGGCAGAGACAGGAGGATTGCTGAGTTCGAGGCTTGCCTGGGCTACACAGCTCAGAGCCAGCCTGAACTACAAAGCAAGACCCTGTCTCAAAAAAAAAAAAAAAGAAAGGACTGGAGATGTAGCTCAGTGGTATAACACTTGCCCACTGAGCAAGGGTCTGTGGGTTCAATCCTCAGTATCAGAAAGCAGAAGGGAGAAGAGAAAGGGAAAGGGACAGGAAAGGATTGCTAGGCTGAAAAGGTTCAAAATAACTGTCTTTGGGGAGAAGTATAAGACTAGAAAAATGATAGTTCAATGAACCACTGTACTTTTTTCTAACTTGTAGTACTACTATACTTCTTAAACGATTTGTATGTTATTACACTGATAATTTTAAAAACTGATTAACAACAATAAAATTATGTACCACTTTGGTCTCTTACCATTAGCCCATGAATAATTTATGCTAGCTAACCTAAGATGGGGTTCAAGCTCGGCAAGGTGGCTTGCACCTATAAACCCAGCACCCAGAAGGCTGAGTGAGGCAGGAAGATTGTCCCAAGTTTGAGGTCAACCTAGACTACATAATGAGTTAAAAAAAAAACAAACAAACCAAAGAGCAGATGGGGCTCCCCCTTTCTCTGTATTAATTTAAAAAGTATCCAAGACACCATTAAAAACCTAGGAGCAAATGGCAGATATGTATGTAAACTCATTTGTGTTTAATAAATCCATATGAAAATCCATGAGATTTCCCTAGAAAAAGATACACAATATACTAATTTTAATGTTTTCTATGGGGAAGGGAACTATCTGGCTGGAAAAGTGAAACTTACTTTCCTCATTAATTTCATTGAGTATTTCTATAATTTTCAATCGTATGGTTTTTTTTTTTTTGCTTTTTGGAGACAGGGTCTTTGCTTTTGTAGTTCAGGCTGGCCCTGAGCTCACTATGGTGCCCAGGCAAGCCGCCGCAAACTCAGCAATCCTCCTGTCTCTGCCTCCCGAGTGCTGGGATTACAGGCATGAGCCACCACACCCAGCATTATATGTGGTAACCGGGGATTGAACTCAGGTCCTTACGCTTGCGAGGCAGGCGCCGGAACCACTGAGCTAACCCTCCAGCCCTCAATCGTATGTTTTAAAAATTAAAAAATAAAAGATGAAGTGTAAACTCAAAAAAAAAAAAAAAGAGCAGATGGGATTCAGCCAGGTGTAGTGCAACACCCCAGTAATCCCAGCACCCTAGCAGGCTGAGGGAGCAGAAGCACAATTTCAAGCCCAGCCTAAGTAACTCTGACTCAGTAAGATCCTGTCTCAAAATAAAAAATAAAGCATTGGGGTTATAGCTCAGTGAAAGGCCCTGGGTTCGATCCACAGTAACAAGAAGAAAAGAAGTGATGTCAGGATAAGACCTTCTGGGTAACTGATCTTCTGAACATAGAAACTCGATGCTAACACACTTGCATGCTTTCAATCACAGAAGAGACATTTCAGTGCCGAGGGGTTTTTCCTCTGTTTTGCCATTATTAACAAAATATTCTTTTACCTCACATGTTTACATACATGGAGAATAAAGAGGTACCAACAAATAATATAAAAATAGCAGACAAGGGCCGGAGATTTAGCTCAGTGGTTCCAACGCCTGCCTCACAAGCACAAGGCCCTAAATTCAATCCCGGTAACCACATACAGTGCTGGGCCTGGAGACTCATGCCCACCAACAATTAATACCAGATACCACAGTGCCGGGCGTGGTGGCTCACGCCTGTAATCCCAGCACTCGGGAGGCAGAGACAGGAGGATTGCTGAGTTCAAGGCTTGCCTGGGCTACATAGTGAGTTCAGGGCCAGCCTGAACTACAAAGCGAGACCCTGTCTTAAAAAAAAAAAGCAGGTAAGATAAAAATGGCCCTGAGTTCAATCCTCAAGACTGCAAATCAATCAATCAAGGTAAACATTAATTTATCTATCCTGAATTTTTCATGAAAAGCTTTTATTCTACCATGTACTTTTCCAGGGAATGACACCAGAGGTTAAGGAAATGGTTAATTTTGTAAGGTGAAAATTGAACGATTCTATGTAATAAAACATAAAATGACTAAAGACAAAACTCCAAACTACAGGAAATGTTTAAAGTTGACAAAAGGTAATGTAGTGAATACTAACTCAGCTGGGCAAGGTGATACAGATCTCGTTATCTAGCACTTAGGAAGTTGAGGCCAATCACAAATTCAAGATCAGCCTAGACTATATAAGGAGATGCTGTCTCAAAATCCAAATAAACATACATACAAAAGTACTGAATCATAGACAAACCCATTCACAGTAAAACAACGGATATGAACAAATCAAAAAGGAGAAGTAACACTTTTACTACTTACCAGCCTATTCATGGACTCTATGATCTTAAGAGCCCCCTCCCCACACAATCACTCCTATAGGCAAAGGTAAACCAGAAAGCAACTTTTAAAAAATATATGGTACCTGGGCCAGAGATTTAGCTCAATGGTACAGCATCTGCCTAGCAAGTGCAAGGTCCCTGGTTTGATTCCCGGTACCACATACAACAATACTGGGTGCGGTGGCTCACGCCCACCAGCAATCAGTACCACATACCACAATGCCAAGCACGGTGGCTCACGCCTGTAATTCCAACATTCAGGAGGCAGAGGCAGAAGGACTGTTGTAAGTTCAAGGATTGCCTGGGCTACATGGTGAACTCAGGGCTAGCCTATACTACAAAGCAAAACCCTGTCTAAAAATAAAAATAAAAATAATTATACATCAGGGCCAGCCTAAACTGCAAAGCAAGACCCTGTCTCAAAAAATAATAATAATAATTATTATTATTATACAAAGTTTTCAATGTGGAAGAGATGATGAAAAGCTGTTGGTCTGACCCCTATTTTAGAAATGAGGATCCTGAGAATCAGAGGACTTGTAAGTGGCTAAAGGTCTCATAGTTAATCTAACTGTTCAAAAAGAGATACTTTACCTAACCTACCATTCTTCAGCATGGATTTGTGGGAAACACAGTATGTTAATACTTGACTTGTATTACATCATTGCATTACAGTTTTTTAGCTTTAAACTTTCCTTGTAATGATTTTTTTGTTTTTGAGACAGGGTCTTGCTTTGTAGTTCAGGTTGGCACTGAGCTCACTATATAGCCCAGGCAAGCCTCAAACTCAGTAATCCTCCTGCCTTTGCCTCTGAGTGTTGGGATTACAGGTGTGAGCCTGCATGTCCAGCAATGTAGTATGTGGTACTAACTGCAAGCCCTGTATTGTTGTATGTTGTTACCAGGGATCAAACCAGGGACCTTGTGCTTGCCAGGTAGGTGCTGGAACCACAGAGCTATATCTCCGGCCCTGTAATGATATTTTGTACATCCTCTGAATTAAAATTTTTTCTTTCTTAAAGGAAACATTTGTACTACTAAAGTTAATGTATCTACTAATGAACAGTCTTCCTTCTCCAAGAAAATCAGTTTTTCTCTCTATACTTAAGAGCTAAGAAAAAAAAAAGAACTAAGAAAAGACTGGTTGGGGATATAGCTCAGTGGTACTGCCACCTGCCTGGTAAACACAAGGTCCTGAGTTTCATCCCCGGTTCTGAAAGAAAAAAAGAAAAAAAATAAGTGTTTTCAAAGGAAAAATGAAATTATTTTCCTTTGGCCTCTTTAAGATCAATAGTTTTGGGCCAGAGTTTAGCTCAGTGGTTCCAGCACCTGCCTAGCAAGTACAAGGTACTGGTTTGATTCTGGTAACCACTCACAACAATACTGGTTGTGGTGACTCACACCCACTAGCAATCAGTACCACATACTACAATGCTTGGTGTGGTGGCTCGCATCTGTAATCCCAGCACTCGGGAGGCAGAGGCAGGAGAATTGCTGAGTTCTAGGCTTGCCTGGGCTAGCTAGTGAGCTCAGGGCCAGCCTGAACTACAAAGTGAGACCCTGTCTAAAAAAAAAAAGAAATCTGCTCTATATTTAAAACACTGGCTGGCTTGACATCTTCACACAAAGTGATCATTTTCTTGGACTACTAAATTTTTACATAAAGATATGCAAGTGAAAGTCAACTGTATTACTTTAAATGCTTTCTCTATGGCAATAAAATGAAAACATGGAGAAACTCTAAACAGGATTCTAAAAATGAATGTCATCTTTTTTGAAAATAAAAAATGTCTGAGGTATAGAAAATAGATTTTCATTAAAACTGCAGAGGATCTGGGCTGTGGATTTAGCTCAAGTGGTACCGCACCAACCTTGGATGCACAAGAACTCAAATTCCATCCCCAGTACAGCCAAAAAAAAGGGGGGGGGGTCTACGAAAGATCAAGTCAGATGTTATCTCATACTATCTTAATTACTAAAGAATAGCTTGGGGGGGGGTAGTTAGCTCAGTGGTTCCAGAGTCTGCCTTGCAAGTACAAGGTCCCTAGTTCAATCCTGGTACTACATAACACAATGCTGGGCATGGCGACTCATGCCTGTAATCCCAGCACTAGGGAGGCAGAGGAGGATTGCTGTAAATTCAAGGCTAGCCTTGGCTACATAGTGAGCTCAGGGCCAGCCTGAACTGCAAAGCAAGACACTGTCTCAAAAAAAAAAAAAAAAAAAAAAAAAAAAAAAAAAAAAAAAAAAAAAAAAAAAAAAAAACACCAAAAAAACTAGGGAAAGCCAGGAAGAATTCAAGGAAGGAGGAAGGCAAATCAATAGAAATTCACATCAAAGGCTATGATGCCAGAAAAAGGAGGTTCATGTTCTAATACTTGGCCTGTCAGAGAAGTTTTATTTCTTTTGAATTTCTTTTTACTGAATTACTTGAGAAATGTGCCTTCCTAAAACGTAGTCATAAAAAAAGAAACAACTTACCCACAAGATTACATAATAAACACAAAAACCTTAAATAAGCAAATTGAGTTTTACAGAACCCAAAATCCTTCTGAAAAACAAATAAAAGAAACAATGTCAGGGCTCCTGATGTCACACACAGGGATAGGTAAATGTTTTAAATTTTAGCTATTTAAAGGGGAAATCTACTTCTAGTAACTTTAAATAAATCATTTTTACATGCACTTTGAAAATAATGACCTACCATGTTAAAACAAAACATTCTCAAGCCAGAGATGTACCTCAGTGGGCCGTGCCTGCATGGTGAGTGCAAGGTCCCAAGTTTGATCCTTTATACTGTGAAACACCAAACCAAACCAAACCAAACCAAAAACCAGAATATTTTCAAAGGTCTAAAACTATGAGATATGAAAAGTCTAAGCTATACTTCAGCAATGAGCCCCAACATATTTAATTAAAAACCACCCTTCACAGACAGCTCAGTTTAGTTTTTAACATTTGAGTGTGTCGGCTTTGCACAAATAGTATAGCATTTTTAAATCTGTCAAAACTAGATATTTTTAAAATGGAAAATATGGGTAAGATAATGTATATTTTGAAACTGAATATATAATGATAAAGGTTAAGTCATTTTCAAAGTATTTGTATTACTGCTCCCAAATACAGAAGCTGTAAGTCCCTGACTTGTAAGATTTTCAGAATTTAAGATGGTATGCTGGAAGGCTGAGGCAGGAGGATTGCCACAGGTTGGAAACCAGCCTAGGCCACATAGTGAGATCAAGATCAGTCTGAATGACACAAGACAGACTAAAAGAAAAAAAAAAGGTGGTATGATACTAGTATTCACTAAAAGCCATATTTCAAATTTTGACTTTTGATCTTTCCCAAGTTATTTCTGCCACAATACTGGGCAACAGCAGCAAGCCATAGCTCCTATTTAACCATATGACCCCAAGGGTAAACAAAAGATACCCGAGAGCACAATATATTGTCAACATTTTAATGATATAGGTATTCAATAATGACTAAGCAATATTTGAAACTTTATTATAAAATACACTATATTACATGATTGCCCAAGTGTAGGCTAATGTATACCTTTGGAATATACCTAAGGTAAGCTAGGCTTGGCCAGGCATGCATGCAAAACCCTGTAATTCTAGTGCTCTGAAGAATAAGGCAGGAGGACCCTGGGATCAAACCCAACCTGAGCTACAGTGAGACACTGTCTCAAAAAAACCAAAAATCAGGCTGGGCATAGTGACTCAAGCCTGTAATCCCAGCACTTGGGAGGCAGAGGCAGGATGATTACCAAGAGTTCAGCCTGGGATACACAGTGAGTTTGGGGCCAGCCCAAACTACAAAGCAAGACCTTGTTGCAAAAGGAAAAAAAAAAAAAAAAGAAAAAGAAAATAACAACAAACAAAAACCAAAATAAAAAGTATGCTACAGTATGATGCTAATTAGGTATATTAAATAGGTAGAATAAATGTGTTTGAGGTTTTTTCCATTTTTGGTGTTGCAATTTGAATCCAAAACCCCACTGAGCTACATGTACAAACTCTAAATACATTTTACTTATTTTTTTTAAGACAGGGTCCCACTCTTAGTTCAGGGTAGCTTTGAACTCACTACGTAGACCAGAATGGCCTCAAATTCAACACAGACCACCTGCCCCAGCCTCCTGAGTGCTGAGATTATAGGCATACACCACTACACTGGCCTAAATGCATTTTTGAGGTCCAGTACTGCCTACATAAAGTGGGTTTATCTGGATATAATCTCAGATATACTGAGGAGCCATTTTTTTTATTGCAGTACTGGGGATTGAAACCAGGGTCTTCAGATGAAACTACATCCTAAGACCCTCTTTCTTAAAAATTTTATTTTTAGGCCCGGAGGGTTAGCTCAGTGGTTCCGGCGCCTGCCTCGCAAGCGCAAGGTCCTGAGTTCAATCCCCGGTAACCACATACAGTGCTGGGCGTGGAGATTCACACCCACCAGCAATCAGTACCACACACCACAATGCCAGGCATGGTGGCTCACGCCTGTAATCCCAGCACTCAGGAGGCAGAGACAGCTGGATTGCTGAGTTCGAGGCTTGCTCAGGGCCAGCCTGAACTACAAAGCGAGACCCTGTCTCAAAAAAAAAAAAAATTTTATTTTTAGACACCTCTAATCCTAGCACTTGGGAGGCTGAGGTAGGAGGACTGCAGCAAGTTCAAGGCCAGCATGGGCTACAAAGTAAGTTCAATGCTAATTTAAACTACATAGCAAGAGCTTGGTTCAAAACAAACAACTATTTTTTCAGGCATGGTTTAATTTATGATGCATGTACCTTAGCCTCCAGCCCCCTAAGGTTGGGATAACAAGTGTGCACCATCATGCCTGGCTGGGCATCTGTATTTTTACAGGAAATTAAAATGAACTTTTCCATAAAGTGAAATGTATGGCAGGCTACATTTCAGATATTAAAATTGTTACTTTTTCCTCAGTAATGTACTATATGTAGATGAAAATAAGTAGTTTACTAGGAGTGTTTACTTCGAGTTAGAATATATTTCTAAATCTATGCAAATAAAGGTGGGACCTTGGCCTTATAGTAGATGACTTCCTAGTTTGTACATTAAGAAATGAGAAAATATTCCTTCAGGGCTCAGCTATTATTAATGAACAACTAAAAAACAATAACAAATTCTCAAGGCACTGTGTATTATAATCGGCAAACAAGGTCTTGTAGTATTCAAGTTATTTTAGTATAATTAAAACCTAAAATTGCCGGGCGTGGTGGCTCACGCCTGTAATCCCAGCACTCGGGAGGCAGAGACAGGAGGATTGCTGAGTTCGAGGCTTGCTTGGACTACATAGTGAGCTCAGAGCCAGCCTGAACTACAAAGTGAGACCCTGTCTCAAAAAAAAAAAAAAAGAAAAGAAACTGGAAATTAGTAAGTAAACTGGAAATTAATAAGTAAATATGACTTTTGAAGTTATTACAATTAACACTTTCTAATCTAAAATTAACTCTATTAATTTTTTTCTTCTTCATTTTTTAGTTCTGAGATTGAATCTAGGGCTCTTCCATGGCAGGCAATCCTTCTACCATTAGCAACAACCCCAACCCTTTTTTTGTTTTGTTTTGAGACAGGGTCTTCCTCTGTAGTTCAGGCTGAGCTCACTATGTAGCCTAGGCAAGGCTTGAACTCAGCAATCCTCCTGTCTCTGCCTCTCGAGTGCTGAGATTATAGGCGTGAGCCACCACACCAGGCACTGTGGTATGTGGTATTGATTGCCGATGGGCGTGAGTCACCACACCCAGCATTGTATATGGTTACCCGGGATTGAATTTAGGACCTTGTGCTTGCAAGGCAGGCGCTGGAACCATTGAGCTAAATCTCAGGCCCCCCCAACCCTTTTTTATTTTATTGTTCATCTTGGTCTCAACCCTGTGATCAGTCTCCCAAGTAGCTAGGATTACATGGGCTAAACACCACCCCAGCTCCCATTTTTCTTCATACTTGTGTGTGTGCATGTGTTTTATAATTTTTTCCAGTGTGAGAATCGAACTCAGGACCTTCCATTTGCCAGGCAGGCACAGCACCACTAGCTACATCCCTGGCTCCTGTGCAGTAGGGTTCTTGAGATAACAGAAATGAGCATTTTAAAAGTTTATTGTTATAGCCAGGGTTATAGCACAGTGGCACTGTACCTGCTTGGCAAGTGCAAGGTCCTGAGTTCAACTCCCAATAGGGTGAGGGTAGGGAGTTCTTTGTTACGGATTTACTACCTAGGTGTGGTGAAATATGCCTGTAATCTCAGCATTCTGGGAGGCTGAGGACTGAGGATCTCAAATCAGATCACTCTGGGCAACTGAGATCCTATCTCAAAAATAAATAAAAATGAAACAGAACGGCTGGAGACACAGCCAATGTGAAGGCCTTGGATATAATGGTAGCAACACACACACAAATACACACAGGAAAAAAGTAAACAAGAACGGGTGGTAAATAAGGTAAAGAGAAATTTATTTCCAAGTAGAATTCAGCAGACTTAAGAAGGCTGATGTCTGTGTGGGTGTTGAGGAAAGAAGAGCTGTTGAAGGCAATCCATGTGTATAAGATAAACCTGGAGAGGCTTAGTAACAGAACAGTTAGTACTTCGGAAAGTCAAGGTGGGAGGTAGGGCTGAAAATAAAAGCCTGAGAGCATGTACAAAGTTAAAAAAAGTTAAACACCCAGATCTCTTCCTTCAGCCCTTCAGTCAGGTGATTACTCCCACACTCTAGAAGGCTTAAGCTTTATTTTCTATAAAGGAGAACCTCTAGCTGAGAATAAAAATAAGACTTACTGACAAGCATGAGTGAGTGAATGATAAAACCACAGGTTTATTTCACTCAACTACCCAACCAGAAGCCAACCCTTTATCCCTCAAGTGTGAGATTAGAGAATTCTTTTCCAGACAAACTAAATTTATTCAAGAGGGAAGGGAGGGACGGGCAGAAAGAAGGATAGACAGGTAGGCAGACCTGTAAATATTAATCCTTAGGGACTCCCTGTTATAGTTCTAAACCTTAATTTGACAACTACTAATCAACAAGCCATACAGTTTCCCACTTGTTATTTCTTTGTGACTCACTCTTAAGAATAAAGACCAAATAAATACAAACAAAAACAAGATAAAAATAAGAAAAGGGAAAAATTCTTGGAGATATAGATGAAAATAGGAAACAACAGTATAGTTAATCTCTTCAAAGAATTTTTATTTCATAAAAATGAACAGTAATTTATAAATAAGGAAAATCAAAAAAGTATCTTCTAATTAATAATAATAAAATCATAATTGGAGAGGTTTCATAAATTATTTATGGGTAAATTGATGTCTTATTAAAAAGAGAGACATTTCGGGCCAGAGGGGTTAGCTCAGTGGTTCTAGCGCCTGCCTCACAAGCGCAAGGTCCTGAGTTTGATACCTGGTAACCACATACAATGCTGGGAGTGGAGACTCATGCCCACCAGCAATCAATACCGCATACCACAGTACCGGGTGTGGTGGCTCATGCCTGTAATCCCAGCACTCGGGAGGCAGAGGCAGGAGGATTGCTGAGTTTGAGGCTTGCCTGGACTACATAGTGAGCTCAGAGCCAGCCTGAACTACAAAGTGAGACCCTGTCTCAAAAAGGAAAAAAAAAAAAAAAAGAGAGAGACATTTGATGCCAACCTGGGCTACATAGTGAGTTCAAGGCTAGTCAACCATATAGCAAGTAAGTGTCTCAACCCCACCCCCAAAAAGAAAAACAAAGAAAAAGACATGCTAGTTGTGGTGACATATTCTTGTAATCCCAGCACTTGCGAAGCTGAGGCAGGAGGATTATCAACAGTTTGAGGCCAGGCTGAACTACACAGTGGAACCCTGCCTCAAAAAAATACAAGAAACAAGAAAGTAAATACTACTGCTTAAACAAAACTTAAGAAGGCAACATGGGAATGAACAAGTACAGTAGTTCACACTTTATGCTTATCATTGTTTTAATTTTTAAAGCTATATATACAAATACTTAAAGGTAAAACAAAGAGATATAGAAAATGAGGTTTTACTGAGAAGTGCCTAAAAGGAAAGTTATCCAGGAGAAAAACTTTCCGCGTACTAAGCTATACTTAGTTTGGTGCTTTGGAAATATCCTTGCCTATCCTTTCTCTAGATAAATCAATCATGCTGCAGTTCACAGGTATGCACCTGCTACTGTAAGGGATTTATGAAAACAAATGCAGGCTGATTAGCCATCCTCAGCATTCACTCCTCCATCCCTTCCAAATCTCCAAGGACTGGTGGGCAATGTAAGAAAACGGCCCCTTTCTACTACTGCCTATGAGTTTAAAAGTAAAACATTCTGTGTTGCTGCATGAAGCACCAGCTAACAAATTATATTTTAATATATGATATTATTATCATATGATTATAATCAGCTAACACTGATTATGTGGTACCTGGGAATCTTGCTGCCCCAGAAATGGACAAAAATTTGAACCTGGCTTTTTATTATTTCCCCAGTTCACATTACCAACTATAGTAACTAGGGTTGTACAGCCCCAATCAGCCTGTCTCTACCTTACCTGCCTCACAGAGTAGCCACAGAGCAAAAGAATAGTGATGGCACCAAAAAAAAAAAAAAAAAAAAAAAAAAAAGGTAATGGAGAGGTAAGGTGAGGATAAGTTAACTAGGCTGGCATTTTTTTTTTTTGAGACAGGGTCTCGCTTTGTGGTTCAGGCTGGCCCTGAGCTCACTATATAGCCCAGGCAAGCCTCAAACTCAGCAATCCTCCTGTCTCTGCCTCCCAAGTGCTGGGATTACAGGCATGAGCTACCATGCCCGGTTAGGCTGGCATTTTTTTTGAGACAGGGTCTCCCTGTATAGTTCTGGCTGTCCCTGAACCTACTATGTGGCCCAAGTGTGGGACTGGCATTTTTGATCTCTATTTTTCAAGACTATTTTCCAATTTATTTTTGATAAAAAGGGTATCTCCACAAGAAAGTACATGCCTAGCATACATAAGTCCTTGGATTTGACCTCTAGCACTGCAAAAGACCTTAAAAGTTTTTGTTTTTGTTCTTTGAGACAGGGTCTCGCTTTGTAGTTCAGGCTGGCCCTGAGCTCACTATGGATCCCAGGAAAGCCTCAAACTCAGCAATCCTCCTACCCTCTGCCTCTGCCTACCAAATGCTGGGATTACAGGTGTGAGCCACCACACCTGTCATTATGGTATGTGGTACTGACTGCTGGTAGGTGTGAATCACCATGCCTGGTATTACTGTATGTGGTTACCCAGGATCAAACTCAGGACCTTGCACTTGCTAGGCAGGCATCAGAACCACTGAGCTAAATCTCCAGCCCTCTTAAAGTTATTTTTAAATTTAAAAAAAAACGGAAAAAGAAACACATGAACCAAAATTTATCTGAAGAGTACATAAGAGACATACAAAAACCAGACAACATATACCTTTTTTTTTGGGACAGGGTCTCACTTTATAGTTCAGGCTGGCCCTGAGCTCACTCTGTAGCCCAGGCAAGCCCTGAACTCAGCAACCCTCCTGTCTCTGCCTCCCGAGTACTGGGATTACAGGCGTGAGCCACCACGCCTGGCAACATATACCATTTTGAAACCCTTGTTTTCTTAAATATAGTTATTGTGTTTATTTTAAATTCATGATCCATCTGTTCTGAAATCCAACTCTAAGTGATCTCCAATATGAAAACTAGACTTAAAAGAAGATAGAAAAATATAATAAAAAATAAACTAAAAAGAAAGCTGAGAAATAATATAAAATGGAATTCAAAACCCCCCAAATACCATAAGGGATATCAAGGCTTAAATGTGTCTCCCAATTTCATGTGCTGGAAACTCAATCCCTAATCCAATAGTGTTGACAGGTGGTCACATATCTTCATGAACAAATCACAAATATTATCAAGGGAGTGGATTCCTGATAAAAGGAAAAATTCACTGCCTTGTCCTTGTATACACCCCCATACACCATGCTCTCTTGCCCAGCTGTCTCCCATGAATGAAGCAGCAAGCAGGCCTTCATATGAATAAAAAAGGCCTTCACTTAGCCTCCAGAACTGTAAAAATAAATCTGTTCTTTAAAAAAATACCTATTCAGGGACCGGAGATTCAGCTCAGTGGTCTGGCACCTGCTGGCACCTGCCTAGCAAGCTCAAGGTCCCTAGTTCAATCCCTGGTAACGACATACAATACCAGGCATGGTTACTCATGCCCACCAGCAATCAGTACCACATACCACAATGCCAGGCGTGGTGGCTCACACCTGTAATCCCAGCACTCAGGAGGCAGAAGCAAGAGGGTTGCTGAGTTCCAGGCTTGCCTGGGCTACATAGTGAGCTCAAGGCCAGCCTGAACTATACAGTGAGACCCTGCCTCAAAAAAAAAAAAAAACTCATTAGTATTCTGATATAACAAAACAATTTACAAGGTACAAAGAAGAGCAGTATATACCTGGTAAAAAGGAATAGAACATTAAGATATAACCATCATTAAATGTTAGTAATACAAATGTGATTACAAAAATACTAGTGAGAAATGGAGGAAATATATATTTAAATTAAATTTGGAGATTTTAATCAGATCTCAGAAATGGATATAGCATGCAGATAAAAATAGTATCGATACAATTTAAATAATAAAATTAACAAGTTTGGGCAATTAGACATTATACAGAACTCTAGAGAGAAAACAAAGCATTTTTGAACATACATGTCTGGAGCCAAAAGGAAACCCAATAAAATCCAAAGTATCAATATCCAACATTATGCTCTGTAAACATAATGTAAGAATCAGTATTCTGTTTTTTAAAAGCTCTTATATATTTAGTATATGTGCTGCCGAAGCGAGCACAAGATCTTATATATTTAGAAAATACATATTAAATGCCGCCTATGATAAAAAAATGTTTAGAGTCAAAAAACATTGGTGACTTTGGAAAAGTTCTATGAGGCACAGTTAAAATTACATATATAGAAAAAGGTATATATTTAAATAGAAAAGACTTACATTCAAGAAGCCTAAAACAGGGCCAGAGGGTTAGCTCAGTGGTTCCGGCGCCTGCCTCGCAAGCGCAAGGTCCTGAGTTCCATCCCCGGTAACCACATACAATGCTAGGCGTGGAGACTCATGCCCACCACCAATCAATACTACATACTACAGTGCCGGGCGTGGTGGCTCACGCCTGTAATCCTAGCACTTGGGAGGCAGAGACAGACGGATTGCTGAGTTCCAATCTTGCCTGGGCTACAGTGAGCTCAGAGCCAGCCTGAACTACAAAGCGAGACCCTGTCTCAAAAAAAAAAAAAGAAGCCTAAAACAATGTACAAAACTGAAAAAATTAAAAGGGAGAAAATAAGTGCTGAAGGTATAGATAGCTTAGTGGCAAAAGTGCTTCCTAGCAAGTGTGGTCATAGGTTGGGACTCTAGCACTGAAGAACAAAACAAAAGCACTAGGAATAGAGACACACACCTATAATCCCAGCACTCAAGAGGCTGAGACAGGTGAACTGCTGTTGAGTTCAGGTCAGCCTGAACTACAAGGTGAGATGCCATTTCCAAATTTAAAAACAGAAACAAAAAACCTCAAGGAGTGGGGGTGTGCAAAAAAGCAGTAATCAATGAAACAGAAAAAAAACAAATAGTAAACAGCAACAAAACCAAAAAGAGGTTTGAAAATAACCCAAATTAAGTAGTCTCAAGTTAAGATTGTACAATCTCATGTTGCTCCCCAGCAAAAAACATTTTAAAAGTAAGAGGAACCAAGTGTGGCAACGTATATACTCCTGTAATTGTAGCTACTCAAGGAGACTGAGGCAGAAGAATCACAGGTTGAAACCAGGCCTAGGCAAATTAATAACTCACTAAAAAAAAAAAAAAAAAGGCTGCAAAGGCCCTGGGTTCAATCTTAGTATCAACTGATTGACTGATCAACAGGAAATAATTAAAAACATAACTCAGTGGTTTTGGCATCTGCCTGGCAAGCAAAAGGTCCCAAGTTCGATCTCCAGTAACCACATACTACAATGCCGGGCATGGTGGCTCACACCTATAACCCCAGCACTCAGGAGGCAGAGGAAGGAAGACTGCTTTGAGTTCAGGGCCAGCCTGAACTACAAAGTGAGACCCTGTCTCAAAACAAACAAACAAAACAACAAAACAAAAACATCCCCTTAATCATAACTAGATTAAGTAAAAACACACAAACAATTTAAAAGTTACTATGAATGACTGTATCTCAGGAAGAGAGCTTGAAGACAGCCTGGACTACACAGCGAGTTCAAAGCCAGCCCTGAAATACATAACAAGACCCTGTTTCAAACAAAACAAAACAACTAAATTACATAAACATAGGCTAAAAATATAGTATTGTAGTAACAAAAAATTTTTAAAAGACACATGAAAGGGCCAGAGATTTAGCTCAGAGGTTCTAGCACCTGCCTTACAAGCACAAGGTCACAAGTTCAAATCTCAGTACCAAAAAAAAAAAAAAAAAAGACATCAGACTATGACTATGGCAGGAAGAGAAAAATGAATGTAGATAAAAGGAAACAATATGAGGTAAACTGCACAGATCATAGACAATATAGACAATAAACTGAAGACTATCATTAACCCTTTGTATTTGAGTTCCAAAATTAAAAAAATTTATGGGTGGCTAAATTTATCACAAATTTTAAAATGGTGGGATCACATAATAGAATTAAAATATCAATGAAGTAAAGCAGGCAAGTACTGCTTTACAAATGTTTTTCCTCCAGTACAGGTAGTGAGAAGAGAAAGACTACTTTGCCTCAGATCTACACTACCAGTCCTTTTTCTTTTTTCTTCTGGTACCAAGGACTGAATTTAGGACCCTGAGCCTGCCACGTAGGTATGGGATGCCACTGAACTAAACCTCTGGCCCCACCAGTCCCTTTTGTTTTTCTGAGACAGGGTCTCGCTTTGTAGTTCAGGCTGGCTCTGAGCTCACTATGTAGCCCACACAAGCCTCGAACTCAGCAATCCTCCTGCCTCTGCCTCCCGAGTGCTGGTATTACAGGAATGAGCCACCATGCCCGGCATTGTGGTATGTGGTTACCTGGGATTGAACCAAGGACCTTAAGCTTGCTAGGCAGGTGCTGGAACCACTGAGCTAAATCTCTGGCTCCACCAGTCCTTTTTTTGAGACAGAGTTTGGTTAATTGCTCAGGCTAGCCTCAAACTTGTGATCCTCTTGCCTCAATCTCTTACATAGCTGGGGTCATAAGTGTGTACCACCACATTTGTCTAGAAAGAATCCTTTTTACAACTTCAGAACAAGCACTAATAGTGGGCCTTACACACATACTCAATAAGGAAAAGTTTATTTTTAAGTCCTGGAAAATATTTCATATATAAACCACTGTTGGGAACAATCCTGTTTGGGAGAAATGACTGGAAGATCAAAATTGACCAGGTCTTCCTTGTGCAGATGGACTTTGAACTCAACTCACCTTCACCTCTGCTAACAACAAAGACCCTGGTGGTCCCACATGCTGTGATGCTTCAGAGTGGAACTACTCCATTGCAGGTGTCTGCCCTGCCCTGGGAGTTTGTTACATTTGTTACTCCTGAGATATGGAAACTACTGCCCTCTGAGTGACCTGTTACATTGCTTGCTCCAATGGACTCAATAAAAAAGTGTGGCAGGCTGGGGCTTGGGGTCTTTTGCTATCCAGAGTAGCATGGATCAGGCCCAAGCTCAGCTTCTCTAAAGCTCATTTCTGAATAATTATTTATTATTTCCCTGTGTGCCATCAACTCATGGGAGACTAGAATCTAATGCAAAGGTTCTAGTTATGTTCCCTTCCCCTATTTCCCATAAACCACCTACTTAATATTGTTTCCATTATTCCTGAGACAACTGGGTATTCCACCTTAGTTTTGTTTTTGTTTGTTTTTTTGCCAGAAGTTAACCTTAATTTTTCATTCATACAAATTAATTTGAAGTACAATAAAATTTTGTTTTGTATTAGTGGGAACTGAGCCTAGGACCTTGCCCATGTTAGGCAAAAACTCTACCACTCAGCCACACCCCATTCCTTTTTTGAGACAAAGTGTCATCAAATTACCCAGACTGACCTAAAATTTATAATCTTTCTGCTTCAGTCTTCCAAGGAGTTGCAATTACAGGTATGTGCCATCACACCTGTATGAAAATAGAGACAAGGTCTCACTATGTACTCTAGGATGGCTTCAAACTTGACATTCCCTGCCCCAGACTCCCAAGAGCTGGGATTATAGGTGTGCAGCATCACAGGGCTCTAGTAAAGACGTTTAAAGAGAAAATAATACTCATCAATATAATGGTTAACAACATCCATTCACTATTCCATCCCACAGACAGGGTCAAGGCCTAGAAAAGCAGGATACCTGTCTTAGAAAGCAAGAAGAAAAGCATTTTTAATTCCCAGTATTCTCCTGGCATCGACCAACCTTGCTTGAAATTACTGCCAATGCCTAGAAGTCTCAGATTTGTCCTCATTTGTATCTATGTTCAATAACTGCCAGCAGATGGCAGCAAACCACAACCAAGAGCAAGTCAGATTAGAATCAAGCAACTACATTTCTGTGACTTAAAAACACATATAAAAATAACATTATCTTTTATTTTGTGATGAGATTTTTTTTTTAGACAGGGTCTTGCTTTGTAGTTCAGACTGGTCCTGAGCTCACTATGTAGCTCAGGCAAGCCTCAAACCCAGCAATCCCTTCTACCTCTGCCTCCCGAGTGCTGAAATTACAGCCATGAGCCACTGTGCCTGGCACTAATGTGGTACCGATTGCTGGGGGTCATGAGTCACCACACCCAGTATTGTTGTATGTGGTTACTGGGGATCAAACCAGGGACCTTGCGCTTGCACTTGCCAGGCGGGTGTTGGAACCACTGAGCTAAACCTCTGGCCCAATACGTATTTTTTTTTTTTTGGAAACAGGGTCTCGCTTTGTAATTCAGGCTGGCCCTGAACTCACTATGTAACTCAGGCTAGCCTTGAACTCACAGCAATCCTCCTGCCTCTGCCTCCTGAGTGCTGGGATTACAGGAGTGAGCCACCACGCCCGGTATTGTGGTATGTGGTTACTGGGGATCGAACTTGGGACCTTGTGCTTGCAATGCAGACACTGGAACCACTAAACTAAATCCCCAGCCCAACAATACATATTTATATGAACACATATTGTTACCCATTTAATAAAATAGGAAATTAGCCCACAAGAATATAAATTGAAAGTTGAATAGAAATAGAACGTTTACACAGTTCTCTATAAAATATTCATCAACTGCAAAAGAGAACAATAACTTTATAGTGAATAAAAATGTGGACATCTCCTATAGTGATCAAAGTGGATATTATCAGTAATGAGACATATTAAAAAAATACGTGGTGGGCCAGAGATTTAGCTCAGTGGTTCTGGTGCCTGCCTAGCAAGCGCAAGGTCTGAGTTCAATTCCTGTTAACCACATACTACAGTGCTGGGCGTCAACACTTGGGAGGCAGAGGCAAGAGGATTGCTGAGTTCAAGGTTTGCCTGGGTTCCATAGTGAGCTCAGGGCCAACCTGAACTACAAAGTGAGACCGTGTCAAAAAAAAAAAAAAAACAACCTACAAAAATAAGAATATATTGGCAAATATGACTGACTGAGTCTAAGGTGAACACTTGTTGCAGGTGTCTTTGTGCTCCCAAAAGAGATAACCAAAGACTTTCATTACTGAAAGACCTTGATATTGGACAGTGAAGAATAATGGGTACTATTGTCCCTTACCATAAATCATACATTTCACTTTTATTAACTATATGAGCCAAGGATGTAACCCAGTAGTGTCAGGCCTATACCTCTCTGCCAAGTGCGAGGTCCTGAGTTCAATCCCAGAGGTGGAGATGACAACCACAGGGCAGTCACATTGTATGAATTAATTTACAAATAAAAATTAAAGGAGCAAGTACAAAGTCAATGTGAAGGACTTGGTCATGCTGGACTTGGTGATGCACACCTGTAATCCCAGCACACAAGGAGACTAAGGATGGCCATGTCTTTGAGGCCAACCTAAACTACATGGTGAGAGGGCCGGAGGATTAGCTCAGTGGTTTAGGCGCCTGCCTCGCAAGTGCAAGGTCCTGAGTTTGATCCCTGGTAACCACATATAATGCTGGGCGTGGAGACACGCCCACCAACAATCACCGCTGCATACCACAATGCCAGGTGTGGTGGCTCACGTCTGTAATCCCAGCACTCGGGAGGCAGAGACAGGAGGATTGCTGAGTTTGCAGCGGCTTACCTGGGCACCATAGTGAGCTCAGGGCCAGCCTGAACTACAAAGCGAGACCCTGTCTCAAAAAGAAAAAAAAAAACTACACAGTGAGACTCTCCCACACACATGCATGCATGCACGCACACAAATTGATAATGATAAAACTGCAAAGCCTGTAAGGAATCTGGGTTGACTACATTTGGAAAGACAAGCAAATTTTAAGAGGCTAAGATGAAGCCAGAGTCAGGAATCCAGATAGGCAGGTTAATTATTTCATTAGCCATCAAGACATAGATGGAATCTAATATATAGCAAAGTAGGTCTAAACCATGAGTTCAGTAGCTTATGAGTCCAGCTGATAATCAGGGCATAGTTGCTTTAGTATAGTAAGATGAAATGAAGCAACTAATTACAGCTTTGTAAACAGTCTCTCCAGTAATCTTTGCAGCTATTGCCATTTTAAGCAGTATATCCCTAACTCCCAGGAGCAATTATGGCTTGATTTTTATAGCCTAGGACCTCAGTCTTCACCCAACCCCGATCCCAAGTAATCTAACTACTGGACTCCAAGTTTAACTAATGAAGAGTCATCTCCTTTTCCCATTTATTTTTTTGCCCCAGTGTAAGACAGGAAGCACAACGTAGAGAGAGGTGCTTAAGACTTCATACTCATCAGTATCATCAATACACTATTGGTCTCTAATTTTCAGATCCTCTTCACATGTCGTAAAATGTTGCAATACTGTCATTTGCAAGTTCAGTTCTGATTCATGGTTGCCTTTATAAAAATAATTAATTTTATGTCTCTATCACTTTGGAACACTTCCTTAATCTTTGACTCTCATGACCTTGACATCTTTGAAAATTACTAGCCAGTCTACGGCCATACCACCCTGAACACATTAAATCTCATCTGAAAACTACTGGGCAATCATTCTGTAATTATTTCATTGAACCTGAATGATGTTTCCTAACAACTAGATTCAAGCTATGCATCTAAGGTAGGGATGTCACAAAAGTGATTATTTCTGTTCTTTCTCACTGCAATTTTTCTTTTTTTAGATAGGGTGCCTCACTATGTAGTTTAGGGTGGCCTCCAACTCAAGGAGACCCTCCTGCCTCTGAAAGGCCCCGTGCTGGAGTTACAGGCATGAACCACCATGCCTGGCTGTCACTGTAATCTTTCAGGGTGCTAATTTTTATCATATTATTCATAATGTTCACATTGATCACTTGGTAAAGAGGATGTTTTCCAGACTTCTCCACTGTAGTTTATTCTTTTCATAATTAGCAAGTATTCTGTAGGGAGATATTTTCAGCATGTATTACTATCCTAGTGTTCATTAATCTTTCAATTTATAATTTATTACCCTTTTGTTTTTTGGGAGGTGGTTGGTATTGTTTTTGAAACAGGATCACACTATATAGTTCAGGCTGGCCTTGAACTCACTATGTAGCTCAAGCTGGCCTCAAACTCACTGATCCTCCTGCCTCACTCTTCAGAGCTGGGATTACACATATGCCCCAAACATCCAGCCTACTGTCATTCTTTTGACACCTATATTTTCTTATATTTGGCATCTGATAACCCCTTCATGTTGCTTCCTTTTGACACATTTTCATTATTCTATAAGTTGTCTCTTCATTTTGTTTTGGGAAAGTAAGGATTGAACATGGTGCCTCAAACATCTAAATTTATGCTCAGCTACACTTTACCACAAGCCCTCTCTGCTTTAACTGTTTCCTTTGTGGTGCAAGTTTTTAATTTGACACAGTATTATTTTTCTACTTTTACTTTTGTTTTACTTTTGTTGAGGATCATATTCAGGAATCCTTGCTAAAATGTTACAATGTTATAAAGGCTTTTCCTCTTTTTTGTAGTCATTTTATAGTTTTCATTATTTATTATGAAAAAATAGAAGAGCCACAAATTAGTATCCCCGTTGTGAAAAATAGAGAAGACACCAACACAAACAGTCTTGTGAAAAGTGGTACTGAAAAAGTGGGTATACATGGGGCCGGGTATTTAGCTCAGTGGTTCTGATGTCTGCCTTGCAAGCGCAAAGTCCTGAGTTCAATCCACAGTAAACACATATCACATTCCTGGGTGTGGTGACTCATGCCCACCAGCAATCAGTACCACACACCACAATGTCAGGCATGATGCCTGTAATCCCAGCACTAGGGAGGCAGAGGCAGGAGGATTGCTGTGACCCTGAGGCTATATAGTGAAACCCTGACTCAAAAAAACAAAAGTGAAGGAAAAAGAGAAAAAAATGGACTTCAAATGTTACACTTTTGGGCATAATCAAGTCTTATTTTTGTCATTAATTAGATGACAAAGCATTCTTTTTTATGCAATGATGTAACTATGCTAAAGAATACAGATATTACCAGATTGTAATCATCACAACAGTCTCCAACTTGCAAGAAAACAAGTCAGAAAAATTAGTAAGTTTTAAGTGGAGTATCTCATCACAACAAAATTAATGAAATCAAAAAGAAAGTGAAACTACAAACTAATTAGGTTAATGAAGGGTTTGTCAGCCTAGTAAGAGAACTATTTACTTACTAATAGTGAGATAATGAAACTGTGCTTCATTATAGTGGTGAAGAAATGGGTCCACAGAAAATAAACTTAGTTTAAGATTAGTATCTTGGTGAAAACAGTTAACACAGTAAACTGAAGCAATACCAGTAGTCAATTTAAAAACAAGGCAAATGATTCTGGGTTTTCCTTGGCTCTAGATGAGTCAGCATATGTTACTGATACTGCTCAGTTGCTGTTTATTTGAGACGTCAATACAGAGTTTGAAGTCACTGAAGAATTACTCTCTATGAATATCAGTTTGGGAAAACTACAGGCTAAAATATTTTCAAACTTGAGAAAATACTTAATTCAATACAACCCGAAGTGAGATTTGCTAAGAAACATTACAAATAGTCATCATAAAAATATGTGTGGAACAGAGAAAGGCTTAGTTGGACAAATAAACAAAACTTGTGAAAATATAAAATATAGTAATTATCTCAATTATAGTTTGTTGTATTATTCATCAGCAGATACTTAGCAAAAAATATCTAAATTTATCATCTGTAAGAGACCAGAGGTAATAAAAGGTGAATTTCATTTGCATTAGTATCTTAAAAACGTTTGCAGTTCCCAACTAAAAGCTGAATAACCTGAAAATGCGCTTATACATTTACTCAATGGCCAGTAATAATGTTTCAGCACCCCCCCCTTTTCAGAGTCTCACTGTGTATTACAGGTTGGTTAAACTTACTATATAACCCAGGCTGACCTCAAGTTCACAGTAGTCCTCTGGCCTCAGCCTCTGGAGGGCTGTTACCACAGGTATGCACCACCATGCTTGGCTTCACTGTGATATTTTGAGCTTGAGGTCAAGACAAATTTCCCTGGAGAAAAACTAATATTAAGTCTATTACAGAACACGAAATGGCTTTGGAAATTAGCTTTTGCAGGTTTTCCTCCCAGTAGCAGGGAATGAACCCAGGGCCTTCACATAACATACATCCCTACCCCTTTTATTTTGAGGCACAAGCTCACTAAGCTGCTGAGTTGCTCAAATTGATCCTGAACTTGCCATCCTCCTACCTCAGCCTCCCAGAGTGCCAGAATTACAGGTGTACACTCCCACACTAACAAATTGATGTTTCTTAAACTAAAATTATAAAACAAAACAGCATTTACGCAAAACACACTGCAGTAAGACTTAAACTACTTCAAAACCAAGAAATATTGTTTAATGTCAAACTGAAACACTGTGCAGTCCTAGGTTAAAATATGAAGTATCCATTCCCATCCAAATTTCCTGGGATATATTTTGAGTCCAAGCTATATTTTGGGCTTTTGTTTTGTTTTGTTTTGAGACTGTCTCTTACCCTGTAATTCAGGCTGGGCTTGAACTCACTATGTCACCCAGAATGGCCTCAAACTTGTGGCAATTCTCCTGCCTCAGCCTCCCAAGTACTTGAATTACAGACTTGTGCCACCATCCCCAGCTGAGTCCAACTTATAGCTTCAGTACTGCTTTTTGGAACTTCGACCAAGTGCAAAGGAAATTTACATAAGCTAAAGCCCAGCTAAATGTGTAACTGAGGAACTATCATCTAATCTCCAACTGAAAGTGGCCAATCTGTACAATGACACAATAAAAGGCAAATTTCAAGAGGTAACTTGCAATTCACTTATCAATATCTGTTATATCAAGTACTTGTATTCAGCAGTACCGATCTCCATGAAAAGACATTTCCAAAGAGGAAATTTCATTAGAGATCAACATTAGCAATACATTTTGATGAAAATGAATAGTAGCTTTATTAGTTACATGAAACATTATCCAGCCCCTCAAAATTAATTTTTCTTCTCAACAGACCTACATTACAAATAACTATTATTTATATTCTAAATGTGGTCCATAAAGACCTAATGGAAATTTTGTCACCTATAAGTAACTAAACACTATCTTTCATTGTTTCTTAGCCCACAAAGCTTAAAAGATCTGCTACCTAATCTCCTTAAGACAAACTATGGCAGGGCTGGAAATTTAGCTCAGTGGTTCCACCACCTGCCTAGCAAGCACATGGTCATAAATTCAATCCCCAGTACCAAAAAAAAAGACAAAGTATGGCAGCCAGGCATTGCAGCATATGGCTGTGGTTTCAAATTCAAGGCCACCCTGTGCTACACCATGAGTTGAAGAGCAGCCTGAAATATACAGAATGACTGTCTCAAGTAAAGGAAAAAAAGGGGCAGGGATGTAACTCACTGACATAGCAGCAGGTCCTAAATTCGATCCCTAGTACCAAAAAAAAAAAAGAAGAAAAGTAAAAAGACAACATAAAGGAGCCAGGTATGGGGGCACATGCCCATAACCCCAACTACTGAGGCTGAAGCAGAAAAACCTCAAGTCGTACACAAACCTGACATATAAGTCCAATCTCAAAACCAACAATATGAAATAAAAAAACCAAAAAGGGTGAGGATGTAACCCAGAATGGGTAAAGAAGTTGTATAGCATGAATGAGGCCATGAATTCAATCCCTAGTACTGTGAATAAACTACACACCCACAGACAATATGTAATGATGATGTAATCTAACAATACAGATATAATATAGATATAATGAAAGAATGGGAACATTATATCCAAAACAATTTATGTGACCTCTCAGTAATCACATTAGCAACAGTCAGGATTGATATTCTGAGATACTGGGGAATATAGAAGAAAACAAGTAAGTTTATCCACTAATAAGGATATTCTCATTTATTATGCTATGTCTTGTCCTTGAGACCTAAAATTTTAGATACGGGGAAAAAAACTCAGAATATAGGAGATTAATTTCCCCCCTAAAAGTCTGTGTATCATCCCTAACTCTGTCCTAGAAATACTAACTCAAATCATGTATTAGTCATTTTCTATTGCTGTAATAAAATACATGAGTCTGGACAGTAAAGAAGTCAATTTGGCTCACACTCTGGAGGTTAAAGAGCAAGGGATTAGTAGCGATTTCTGGCTAGCACCTCAAAGTAACTTAACATCATAAATGAGAGCGATCACAGGGGGAGACAGAAAGCCAAAGATGGTAAGGGGCCAGAACAACCCTCTCAGAATGATCGAGACCCAAAAGAACTGTATTATTTTGGAGCCAGTGCCTTGAATTAGTTACCTTGCACTAAATTCTACCTCTTAAAGGTTCCACCTTATCTTAATACTGTCACTTTAGTGACCAAGCTTCCAAATACTGTAAATGAACCTTTGAGGGACAAACCACATCCTAACCACAGCAGCATCCCCAAAGCCCCCATCAGCTTCTCCAAATACTCATTTCCCACTAAAATCAGTGTTAATTTGGAGAAACAGTAAGTTACAAATCTGGGGCAGGAAACATAAATGGTAAGCCTGAATCACATCAGGTAGCAAATATATACAAACCATTACCAGAAATCAGGCACTCAGGAGCCAATTTTTTTTTTTTTTTTTTTTTTTTTTTCTTTTTGAGACAGGGTCTCGCTTTGTAGTTCAGGCTGGCCCTGAGCTCACTATGGTGCCCAGGCAAGCCGCCGCGAACTCAGCAATCCTCCTGTCTCTGCCTCCCGAGTGCCGGGATTACAGATGTGAGCCACCACACCTGGCACTGTGGTATGCAGCGTTGATTGTTGGTGGGCGTGTCTCCACGCCCAGCACTATATGTGGTTACCGGGGATCAAACTCAGGACCTTGTACTTGCGAGGCAGGCGCCAGAACCACTAAGCTAACCCTCCGGCCCTCAGGAGCCAATTTCAAGAGACTCCATGAGCTAGGGATTTATTTAGTTCAGTAGTTCCAACATCGCCTGACAAGCCCAAAGTCCCAAGTTCGATCCCGGGTACAACCTAAAACAATGCCAGGCATGGTGGCTCGTGCCTGTAATCCCAGCACTCAGGAGACAAAGGCAAGAGGACTGCTTTGAGTTTGAGGCTAGCCTGGGATACACAGTGAGTTCTGGGCCAGTCTGAATTACAAAGCAAGACCCTGTCTCAAAAAAAAGAGGTTCCAATTGACCAAAGAAAAGAAAATATGAGTATCAGTAACAGTAACTGCCACTGATTAAATTCCAAAGATGTCTGAACCATGAGCTCCCCACAGTTAAGCCCTGGGTTCAATCCTCAACACAAAAAAAAGGCTGGTTTTCTTAAAAGGACTATAGGAACCTAATTCATTATCTTGAAAAGAAATAAAAGAACCCAAAGATGCTACTGTTCTATATAAACTGCAATTCTGGATAACTAGTTTTAAATAAGCCGTAGCACCTCTTAACAAAACCACTCTCCCTCTAAAAAATAAAAAGAAAAGAGCCAGATGTGATACATACACACAACCTCAGCAATCTCAGAGGATAAGGCAGGACTGCAACTTCCAGCATAACCTGGGCACTGAGACCCTATCTTTAAAAAGAGAAAGAGACATACAAAGAGGAAGAGAGAGGAGAGAGAGAAAGAGAGAGTATGTGTGTGATTGTGTTTGGAGACCAGGGCTTAGTGTGAAGATCCCCCATTTTTCAATCCTCAAAGAGAAATTCAGTCAGTACACAAGGTCCCAAGTTTAATCTTCAGTGCCAGAAAGGAACTAAATTAGCACATAGCCAGACAGAGTGGCTTATTTCTGTAATCCCAGAGCTCTGGGAGGCTGAGGCAAGAAGAATCACAAATTCTAGCATAGGCTAGGTAATTTCTCCACTTAGTAAATTCCTGCTTCAAAACTTAAAAACAGTGCTGGGCATGGTGGCTCACGCCTGTCATCCCAGCACTCAGGAGGCAGAGACAGGAGGATTGCTGGGTTTGAGGCTTGCCTGGGCTACATAGTGAGCTCAGGGCCAGCCTGAACTACAAAGCGAGACCCTGTCTCAAAAAAAAAAAAAAAAAAACTTAAAAACAAAAACAAAAAAACTTAAAAAAGGGTTAGGGAAGTATTCAGTGTGAAGGACCTGAGTTGAATTCCTAGCACTGCCCCCCACAAAGATAATAAGAAAATCAGCATGTTTTATTGTATTTCAATTATACAAAACACAAAAAACTTCACAGAAGGTATGGAAGATAAAGGTGAGGTAAGAGAATAAAAACCAAATTAAATCAGACAAAGAAGATGTTTTAAATTAGAATCTTAATTCAGGCAGGCCAACACCCAGAAAATGAGTACTCTCTAGACAGAAAACAAAGCTTTTTAGGAGAAAACATAATTGAAATAATTTAAGGAAATTTCCCAACATGGAAAATAAAGTTTCCAAATCAAAAGCACCTCCATTTCCCTATTACCCTCCCACATACAGTGTAACAAGGTATTTCAGTATACCAAGACACAAAGAAGATCCAAAAAAAATTTTAGAAGAAAAGTTTGCACACAATGGATAGGACTTAGAGCAACTTTGAATTTCAAACCATGGTTTGAAAATAAGGTAACAGAATAATGGCCTCAAAATTCCAAAGCTACCTAACTTCCAACCTAGGATAATATACACTGCCAAACAATCATTCAAGTGTTAAATTAGCCCAATCCCCCAAAAAGTTACCAACCAGGATTAAGGATTTAATTTAGTGGCACTGTGCCTGTCTCTTAATTGCAAGATCCTGAGTTCAATGCCTGGTACAAAAAGAAAAAAGTCACCTACCTATTATACAGATTTCTGTAATAATCTACTGAGGGATATGCTATACCAAAAAAAAGAATAAACCAAAAACCCCACATAATTCAGAATACAGGTAGTCTAACATGAAAAGAACAGTAAATACTCAGTATAACTGTGAAGGGAATGATTTCCAGATAGCAGCTATGAACTATACAGAATTAAGGTAATAATATTTCAAGATTCTGGTAGGAAGGTAAAATGATGTAGCAACATTGGGAAATCTGGCAGTTCTCCAAAAGGGTAAACATAGTTACTATGTAACCTTGTCAATTCCTCTCATACACACACACACACACACACACTCATGAGAAATGACATTATGTCCGCATAAAATGTGTAAATGAATATTCATAGATGTACGAATCATTAAATAAAATAAGGTAACAGAATAGTGGAAACTTTTTTTTTTTTTTTGAGACAGGGTCTCACTTTGTAGTTCAGGCTGGCCCTGAGCTCACTATGTACCCCAGGCAAGCGTGGAACTCAGCAATCCTCCTGTCTCTGCCTCCCAAGTGCTGGGATTACAGGCATGAGCCACCACGCCCAGCACTGTGGTATGTGGTATTGATTGTTGGTGGGTGTGAGTCTCCACGCCCAGCATTGTATACGGTTACCGGGGATTGAACTCAGGACCTTGCACTTGTGAGGAAGGTGCTAGAACCACTGAGCTAACCCGCCGGCCCTGGAAACAATTTTTTAAAATGTTAATGGGACTGAGGGTACAGCTCAGAGGTATGTCCTTGTCCAGTAGGCACAAGTCCTAGGCCCAATCCTTAGCAGCACAAAAAACACAATCAAGCCAGACACCACAGCACTTAGGTATAAATCCCACATATGCAGAAGGCTGAGGTAAGGACCACAAATTACAGGCCAGCACAGGCAATTTAGCAAGATCTTGTCTTGAAATAAAATAAAAAGGGATGGAGATGTATATGTTGTGGCTTGTGTTTAATGTCCCCCCAAAGCCTCATGCTTTTTCAGAGGTGGGTGAATATAGTGTATGACTGATTCCTGCTGGGGCTGGACTGAAAGCACTAGGATTAAGGTTGTCAATGCTACCCACCCTCAGTAGTCTGAGTAACATCAAGAGGCAGAAAGATACTGTTGTTTTTGCTACAATGTGGCACCAAGAACTGTTTCTCTTCTCCAAGGACTGTTTGCCATGGCACTCTGCATTGGAGTCAGTCAATTATGGACCTCTACAAATTGTGAGCTACGTAAATCCTTCCTCTTTAACTTTGGGTGTCTGGTATTTTGTCTCAGCAACAACAGGAAAGTAACGGTTATAAGCAGTGTGCTTGCCTACCAAGTATGAAACCCTGGATTGGATATTCAGTGAAAAAAAATTTTAAAGCAGCATATTAACAAGGAAGTAAATGCCTAAGAACCAGTTAAAAGAAATACTGTTCTCTTTTAGGGTGGTGGAAGTGTTGAGAAAGGATGTGGAGAACTGCTGCTATTTTGTTTTTATTATTATTTAAGAGTAAGAAAAATTTAAGAGAAAGATACCTTTTAAGTGGAGGAGAGAATGAAAAATGGGTTGCCTGCTCACCCTCCTTCTCAAAGGCACTCTATGGAGAAAAGTCATGAGGTGAGGTGGATTTAAGGTGGGCCAAATTTATAGTCAACCAATTATAACAAGTATGGTAACTTAGGTAATACTGATTAAATGGGTTAAATGGGGAAACAAGCATACAAGGATTTTCAGTAAGGGTGGGCCAGGGATTTTTCCTGGAAAGGGTGAGTTATAAGAACTTGGCTCCCCTATACTGAAGACTGATACCTACCTAGAATATCAATCACTGTTATTCATTCCCAGGGGACGCATGACATTGTGAGTTTCTTTTATAATGCTAGCCTTCAATGAATGCATCTTGACTATTCTCTGTGTTGGCTCAACTGAGAACTGCTATTTTATACAAAATTATGAGGGTATTTTATTCTACAACCTGTGAACATATACAACTTACATTCATTCATTCATTTTGCTGGAGACTGAACTCAGGAGTGCTCTACTACTGAGCTATATATTTAGCCCCCCCCCTTAACTGGTCTTGAGACGTGCTCTCACTAAATTGCCCAAGGTTGCCTCAAACTTGTGACTCTGTTTCAGTCTCCCAACTAGCTGGGATTATGGCATGCACTACAATAGTGGGCCTGATTTAACTTTTTAAAATTTATTTATGAGTGTTTTGAGACAGGGTCTCACTCTGTACTTCAGGCTGGCTCTGACCTCGCTATGTGACTCAGGCTGGCCTCAAACTCACTGCGATCCTCCTGCCTCTGCCTCCTAAATGCCAGAATTGTAGGTGTGAGCCATCTGATTTAACTTTTTTAAAAAACTGATGACTAGGTGGGGGATTTAGCTCAGTAGGGTCCGCCTGCCTTGCAAGCCCAAGGTTGTGAGTTCGATCCAGGTACCACAGACAAACAAAAACACAAACACAAAAAGTGATGGCTGAAGGTATAACTCAATGGATGAGCTATACAATCAGGCAGAATCATTATGCCCCAGAATCATTTAAAAAAGGAAAAGTCTTTAAAATGTCATTAGATTCTGGGAAAAAGCAGAGCATAGTGGTGCTCACCTGTAATTTTAACATTTAAGTGGCTGAGCTAGGCAGAATGCAAGTTGGAAGCCAGCCTGAATTATATAATAAGACCACCTCAAAAAAAAACAAAACAGTGCTGGGTGTGGTGGCTCATGCCTGTAATCCCAGCACTTGGGCGGCAGAGACAGGAGGATTGCTGAGTTCGAGGCTTGCCTAGGCTACATAGTGAGCTCAGGGCCAGCCTGAACTACAAAGCGAGACCCTGTCTCAAAAAAAAAAAAAAAAAACAAAGGCCAGAGATTTAGCTTAGTGGTTCCAGCACCTGCCTACCAAGCACAAAAGCCCTGGTTCAATCCACTAACCACATACATACAATAATACTGAGCATGGTGGCTCACACCCACCAGCAATCAGTACCGTGTACCACAAATGCTGGGTTTGGTGGCTCAAGCCTATCATCTCAGCACTTGGGAGGCAGAGGCAGGAGGATGGCTGAGTTCAAGGTTTGCCTGGGCTACATAGTGAGCTCAGGGCCAGCCTGAACTACAAGGTGAAACCCTGTCTCAGGAAAAAAAAATTTTTTTAAATATAATAATAATAATTAAAATTTTTAAAATAAAATAAAAATTTAAAAATAAATAAACAAGACAAGCTGGACGTGGTGGCATATGCCTGTAATCCCAGCACTGAGTCTGAGGCAGAGAAGGTTTGCTGCAGGTTTGAGGCCAACCAGGGTTACACATTCAAAAATTATGTTTCTTTCTTTGTTTCTCTTTCCTTCTTTTTCAGCTGTACCAGGAATCAAACTCTGGCCCTTGTGCTTGCAAGGTAGACATGGTGCCAGTGAGCTAAATCCCTGGCCTCCAATTATATCTGTTGAGTAAATGAAGGTACAAGTAAAACAAAAATAATGACCAAACTTTAAGTTTATTTTTTATTTTCAAAGCTAATAATAGTTTCAATTACATATGAGAAAAAAAATCACATTAATGGTTTACACAAGCCCTAAATCCTCCTCTAAATGATAAAGTATTACCTAGAAATCTAAAATATTCTGCTATGCCAGGCTGAAGCAGGAGAATCACTGGCCAGAAAGCCTGGACACCAGCCAGCCCAAATGACATAGCATGACCTTATCTCAATCAATCTTTAAAAATAAATATTTAGCTGAGCAATATTTTCTACTACTTTCTATTTATTAAGAGTAACATTTCTGGGCCGGAGGGTTAGCTCAGTGGTTCCGGCGCCTGCCTCGCAGGCACAAGGACCTGAGTTCGATCCCCGGTAACCACATATAATGCTGGGCGTAGAGACTTACGCCCACCAACAATCAACACCGCATACCACAATGCTGGATATGGTGGCTCACGCCTGTAATCCCAGCACTCGGGAGGGCAGAGGCAGGAGGATTGCTGAGTTCGCGGCGGCTTGTCTGGGCACCATAGTGAGCTCAGGGCCAGCCTGAACTACAACGTGAGACCCTGTCTCAAAAAGCAAAAAAAAAAAAAAAAGAGTAACATTTCTGACTCAGTAATACATTAGGTATGGTCTAAAGCAGTGGCAGTGAGTCTATGGCATGTGTGATGCAGCCTGTTATTACTACTGAAAGCTCTAAAAACCTCAGCATTACTGTTACTTATTTATAACTTATTTGTCCAAACAAAAACAAACTATTAACTACTTAAAAAATATAGTACATTTATGCCAGGTGCAAGAGGTCCCAGAATTTGAAGATTGCTAGAACTACAGAGAGGAACTCATTTGAAAAATAAACACCCCTCCCCACCTCCGGGCCAGAGATTTACCTCAGTGTAGTTCCTACACCTGCCTAGCAAGCACAAGGTCCTGAGTTTGATGCCCAGTAACCACATACAATGCTAGGCGTGCTGACTCACATCCACCAGCAATCAATACCACATACCACAGTGCCGGGCGTGGTGGCTTACGCCTGTAATCCCAGCACTCAGGAGGCAGAGGCAGGAGGACTGCTGAGTTCAAGGCTTGCCTGGGCTACATAGTGATGTCAGGGCCAGCCTGAACTACAAAGTAAGACCCTGTAGAAAGTGGGGGGGGGGGGGGAACCAGACCAGAATGGTGGCACATGCTGACAATCCTAGCACTCTGGAGGCCGAGGCAGGAAGATCTCTATGAATTTGCTAGCTTGGGCTAGATAGTGAGTTCAAGACTAGCCTAAATTACACAGCAAGACCCTGTTTCAAAAAACAAAACCAACCCAACAAATATACACACATACAGACTACAAAATAAACAAAAAATCTTTGGAACTATGATATTGGTCAACATTTCATAGGTATGTGCATTTCACAACAGAATGTGCACATATTTAAGGATGGAAGCTGTATTTGAGCATAGAAGCTACATTAACAAAACTAGATACATTAACGAAAACTTTACCTTTTTCTAGCTAATGAACTTTATGGGGGCTAGAGATGCGGCTAAGCATTAGAGCACTTGCCTAGCACGCATGATCCTAGACTGGATCCCCACTATTGGGGAGAAAACATAAGTATATATCTTTGGAACATATAGATATTCTACTCATAAACAAAGCAAAATCCTGAATCCCAGAGCAAGAACCTATCTTCAGATCAGAATCACCTGAAGACTTCTACCTGATTCCCATGTTCTATACTTAAGTTGGAAGACAGAAATCTAGTGTATTTAAGCCTCCAACATGATTGTGAAGCAGTTTAACCACTCATCAAATGCATAATATTTCTCAGAACACTAATTGTCCTAAGTGTAATCTAAAATGTATTTGATGGGCCAGAGATTTAGATCAGTGTTTCTGGTGCCTGCCTAGCAAGCGCAAGGTCCCTGGTTCAATCCCGATAACCACATACAATGCAGGGCGTCATGGCTCACGTCCACCAGCAACAGTACCACATACCACAAAGCCAGATGTGGTGGCTCATGCCAGTAATCCCAGCACTTGGGAAGCAGAGGCAGAAGGACTGCTGAATTCAAGATTTGCCTGGGCTACATAGTGAGCTCAGGGCCATCCTGAACTACAAAGACGGTGCCTCAAAATTTAAAAAAAGTATTTGGTGATCCCCAGGAATGAAAATCTCACGATCCTCCCCAAAATATTTTAAAACTATAGAACACTCTTAAATGTTGGGAACCCTTGGGGCCGGAGATTTAGCTCAGTGGTTCCGGAGCCTGCCTAGCAAGCACAAGGTCCTGAGTTTGATTCTAGTGACCACATACAATGCTGGGCCTGGTGAGTCACGCCCACCAGCAATCAATACCACATAGCACAGTGCTGGGCGTGGTGGCTCATGCCTGTAATCCCAGCACTCGGGAGGCAGAGACAGGAGGACTGCTGAGTTACAGGCTTGCCTGGGCTACATAGTGAGCTCAGGGCCAGCCTGAACTACAAAGCGAGACCCTGCCTCAAAAAAAAAAAGTTCAATGTTGGGAACCCTAAATTATACTGAAAAAAATCTGCCTTCAATTCTACTTTTCCCTGCCTCTAATATCTATGTTAAATAGAAATTAAATGGAAACACTGGCATTTAATATGTACACAACACTGGATATAACTCAGGGGAAAAAAGTCTACTCTTCAAAAGCTTGCTTCAGGGCCGGAGGGTTAGCTCAGTGGTTCCGGCGCCTGCCTCGCAAGGGCAAGGACCTGGGTCCCCGGTGACCACATACAATGCTGGGCGTGGAGACTCACGCCCACCAACAATCAACACCGCATACCACAATGCCGGACATGGTGGCTCACGCCTGTCATCCCAGCACTCAGGAGGCAGAGACAGGAGGATTGCTGAGTTTGCGGCAGCTTGCCTGGGCACCATAGTGAGCTCAGGGCCAGCCTGAACTACAAAGCGAGACCCTGTCTCCAAAAAGCAAAAAAAAAAAAAGAAAAAAAAAAAGCTTGCTTCAATTTAAATTTTGTGAAAAATTATTGAATTTCTAAAAAAACTCTAAATGTGTATACTTTTATCCCAAAGCATCTATTTTAATGATTTTACATACTACAGCTAAAACCAAATAGCAATATTTTGTGCCTATATACCCAAAGGTGTATATAGTGATTATATGGCTACTCATTTCTTTAACGCCTTCATTTCTTTCATTTCTTTCTCCGTCTGAGAAGGAAATGTCCAGGGTGACCTTGAACTCCCAGGGTCAGACAAACCCTCTGCCTCAGGTTCCCAAGTACTTAGGACAAAAAGTACCTGCGACCATGCCCAGCTTTTTCTTTTTTTAGGCTGTCAATGCTGGCCTTAAAGTCTTGGACTCAAGTAATCCTATCCCTTAACCTCCCAGGTAGCTTGGACTACTATATAGGCACAGGCCACTGTGCCTGGCTTTCTTTTTTTTTCAGTACCAGGATTTGAATTCAGGATCTTGTACTTGCCAAGCAGTGCCTCTTAACTACTACCTGGCCCAGTCTAGCTTTATTTTCAAATACATGTTTCATATTTTATTTAAACCAGGCACAGTGGCACACATCTGTGACACCAGCACTGCACTCAAAGGGACTGAACCAGAGGGACCACTCTGTTCAAGGCCAGCCTGGAGTACATAATGAGTTCAAGGATAACCTGAACTGCATAGTGAGACCTTGTCACAAAAAACATACACACAGAAAGTTTAAAAAAAAAAAACTACAGTTTGATCCCCAGTACCACCAAAGAAAAAAATACATATACACACACATATACTTCATTTAAAAGGAAGAATTTAAGAATGTACGCAATAAAGTTCCCTGAAACACTTTTAACATTAGGGCAAAAACTGAGACACGTGTTCAACAATAGGCAATACAAATAAATTATAGCATATGTGGACCGGAGATTTAGCTCAGTAGTTCCAGCGCCTGCCTCACAAGCACAAGGCCCTGAGTTCAATCCCTGGTAACCACATACAACAATGCTGGGCATGGTGACTCATACCCACCAGCAATCAATACCACATACCACAGGGATGGGAGTGGTGGCTCACACCTGTAATCCCAGCACTGGGGAGGCAGAGACAGGAGGATTCCTGAGTTTAAGGTTTGCCTGGGCTATACACAGTGAGCTCTGGGCCAGCCTGAACTACAAAGCAAGACCCTGTCTCAAAAAAAAAAAAAAATTATAGCATATGCACTACAAAACAAATGAAACTTGCAATACACCCAAGGTGTGGTGGTGCATGCCTATAATCCCAGCATTTGGGAGGCTGAGGCAGCAAGATCACAACAAATTTGAGGCCAGCCTAGATTACACAGTGAGTTCAAGGCCAGCCTAAACTGCCTAGTGATACTCTAACTCAAAAAAAAAAAGTTAAATAGTTAACCAACCAATACTTTTAAATATAAACTTCCAGCCAGGCAGACTTCAGTAGTCCTAAACTAAACTTTGAACTTTTCCTGTTATTTTCCAGTAACCAGACTAATATACAAAATTTACTGGCCTTTATTTCACTTGTCTCCTATAGACAGGTTTTTCTGGAACCTTAGAAACTAGGACTAGTAATACTGCACTAAATTGGTACAAGGCCTAATGGTGTACACTGGTAATCCAGAACTTGAGAGACAGAAGCAGGACACTGCAGAAAGTTTGAGACCATTCTGAGCTACTAAGGGAGACGCTGTCTCAAAAAATCAAACCCACAAAAAAATCCAGAAAAACACTGAATTGGAAAGATGGGACAGAACATTTTATCATGATGGCTAGTACTCACAAATGCTCTAATAGGCCTTGAACCTTTAAAAGCTTTGGTTTCTATTAACACAATTACATCTGTAGCTTGATATGGTGGCACATCCCTGTAATCCCAGCACTCAAACTGAGGCAGGACCATGAATTTGAGGTAGCCTACACAGTAAATTCAAAGCCAGCCTGAACTATACAGCATTCAAAACCTAAGGAGAATTCTTTTTGTTTGTTTGTTTTTTGAGCCTCTGTCTCAAAAACTTTTTTTTTTTTTTTTGAGACAGGTTCTCACTGTAGTTCAGGCTGGCCCTGACCTCGCTATGTAGCCCAGGCAAGCCTCAAACTCAGCAATCCTCCTGTCTCTGCCTCCCGAGTGCTGGGATGACAGGCGTGAGCCACCATGCCTGGCATTGTGGTATGTGGTACTGATTGCTGGTGGGCGTGAGTCTCCACGCCCAGCATTGTATGTGGTTTCTGGGGATCGAACTCAGGACCTTGCGCTTGCGAGGCAGGCGCCGGAACCACTGAGCTAATCCTCCAGCCCCCTCAAAAACATTTTTTTAAATAATAAAAATTTAGTGCTCGCTTCGGCAGCACATATACTAAAATAATAAAAATTTAAAAAACATTTAAAGAATAAATCACATGTATCATGTGACTGATAACAACTATAGAACTTCATGGATTGTAAGATACCTCTCAATTTAAAAGAATTTATAAATCAAAGGCTAGACATGAAGTTCAGTGGCAGAACACTGGCCTAACATGCACGAAACTCTGAGTTTTATCTTGAGCACCACAAGAGGAAAAAACAGTGTAAAAATGTACTCAGGGGGCCGGAGGGTTAGCTCAGTGGTTCCGGCGGGTTAGCTCAGTGGTTCTAGTGCCTGCCTCGCAAGCGCAAGGTCCTGAGTTCAATCCCCGGTAACCACATACAATGCTGGGCTTGGAGACTCGCGCCCACCAGCAATCAATACCGCATATCACAGTGCCTGGCATGGTGGCTCACACCTGTCATCCCAGCACTCGGGAGGCAGAGACAGGAGGATTGCTGAGTTCACGGCGGCTTGCCTGGGCACCATAGTGAGCTCAGGGCCAGCCTGAACTACAAAGCGAGACCCTGTCACAAAAAAAAAAAATTAAGTTAGAACAACAAAACCCAAAACTTTAATGTCCAAAATCCTTACACACTTTCTATTTACAACTTTGCCTCAGTTCACCCACACTGAGAAAATTTCAACTTCCAAAAAAGGTGAGAACTAAATGCTGTAAGAGGGAATCTTAACGTATATCCTCAAGAATGACTTTCAAGCCACACAGAGGCATGCATCTGCAATATTAACTACACAAAATGCAGGAGTGTCACTCTGGACCAGACGAGTCCAGTTTAAAACCAACATAGGGAGACACTGACTCTAAACAAACAGAAAAATCACTTTCTTAAAAGGATTATTGCAACTATGCATTAAGAATTACACAATCATGGTGGTGCACACCTGTAATACCAGCAACTTGGGAGGCAGAGGCAGGAGGACCACTGCAAATTCCAGGCCAGCCTGAGCTACACAGTGAGTTAGGGTTAGCCTGACTGACAAAGTGAGACCCTGTCTCAAAAAACAAAAGGGCGCCGGGCGTGGTGGCTCACGCCCGTAATCCCGCACTCAGGAGGCAGAGGCAGGATTGCTGAGTTCGAGGTTTGCCTGGGCTACATAGTGAGCTCAGGGCCAGCCTGTACTACAAAGCGAGACCCTGTCTCAAAAAAAAAAAAAAAAAAAAAAGGGCTAGGGATGTGGTTCAGTGGCACTTCACCTAACTGGTACACAAATAGTCTGGAGTTTGATGCCTAGGTCTTGAGTTTGATCCCTGGTACCGCAAAAAAAAAAAAAAACAGACAAATCAGAAATTGGGGTTGATGGTGCCAGTAACACCATGATTCAGGAGGCTCAATCAGGAGAATTTCAAGGAACAGGCCAGCCTGGGTAGTTCAGCAAGATTGTCTCATAATAAATTTTCCAGGGGGCTGGGGATTAACCTTGAGGTTAATCCCAACCTGGAATGCATAAGGACCAGAGTTCGATCTCCAGTACCGCAAAAAAAAAAAAAAAAAACCAAAAACTTCAGAACAGTTAGTGTCAAGCAAGGTGGCACATGCCTCTAATCTCAACACTGTTCAAATTCAGCCTAGCCAACTTTGTGCTTTAGCAAAACTCTATCTTGGGGGGGCGGTGAGGAGACCTAGGGACATAACTCAGTTTGAAGGCCCTGGGTTCAATCTACAGTAATGCAAAGAGAAGTCTCCAAGAAAAAGAATTACAATCATATAGTATATCTTAAGGATTGCCAAGCACAAAGGTTAAATCTGGTTTTTTTGTAGTATGAGAAAGAGGAAGAAAACAGAATCATTTATTCTATAATACATAAGGCCTAACAAATGAAGCATATCCCTTAAAATACATAAAATATGTATTAATTAAAGTTTCTTTAATATAAGTGCATTAAACTTGACAAGTTTAGTACTGTATGAAACAAATACTTTCTAAATTGTTAGTCTGGGGTTTCTAAAAATGAAACATACCTTTATTTCACTACCTCAAGAAGATTACTGAATAAAATAAAAATAAGAAGGGGGGCCGGAGGGTTAGCTCAGTGGTTCCAGTGCCTACCTCGCAAGCGCAAGGTCCTGAGTTCGCTCCCTGATAACCACATACAGTGCTGGGCGTGGAGACTCACGCCCACCAGCAATCAATACCACATACCACAGTGCTGGGCGTGGTGGCTCACACCTGTAATCCCGGCACTCAGGAGGCAGAGGCAGGAGGATTGCTGAGTTCCAGGCTTGCCTGGGCTCCACAGTGAGCTCAGGGCCAGCCCGAACTATAAAGTGAGACCCTGTCCCAAAAAAAAAAAAAAAAAAGTCAAAATTAATCAATTCAAATTAATCAAATACAAAATTGATCTGAGGTACACAGTGAGTTCAAAGTGAATAGTGAGACCAGATCTCAAGAAAACAAACAAGCCAGGCGTGGTGGCTCACGCCTGTAATCCCAGCACTCGGGAGGCAGAGGCAGGAGGATTGCTGAGTTCCAGGCTTGCCTGGATTACGTAGTGAGCTCAGGGCCAGCCTGAACTACAAAGCGAGACCCTGCCTCAAAAAAAAAAAAAAGAAAGAAAGAAAACAAAAAAACTCCTCATTTTCTGACACTAATGTCCAAACATATGACTAGGTAAATAATAAAGAGTTCCAAGCAGGTTCTGTGTCAAAGCACTCAAAATTATGATCACTATCAAGAAAAAAGGCAGGCACGGTAGCTCAAACCTGTATTAATCTCTGAGGTGGGAGGAGTGCCACAATTTGAGACTAGCCTGGCTAAATTCAAGGCTACCCTGCACTATAAAGTAGGAAAAAAAGAAAAGAAAAAAGTTCCTTTCAAAGAAATGAACATTAAAATTCTTAAGTTACTGCCTTGTTCAACAGTAAAATAAAATTTCAACCTGAAATCCACAAGAAACTCATTTTGGAGGTATTACTGTGTCCTAAGTGATCCTACTTTGTCATTTAAATGACTGATTCCCTAAACAAAAAATTCCAAAAGGCAAATTCAGAACTTCCCTCAAGGAGATCAAGAAACTGGACTGAAGCAAAGCTAGAAAAGATTTTACAATGTGCAAGAGAACTCATCAGTAGGGCCAGGGATTTAGCTCATGGTTGGTTCAGACATTTACCTGGCAAGATCCCAAGTTTGATCCCCAGTACCACGTATCACAATGCCAGGCCTGGTGATTCATTCTTGTAATTCCAGCACTCAGGAGGTAGAGGCAGGAGGATTATTTTGAGTTTGAGGGTTATGGGCTACATAGTGAGTTCGGGGCCAGCCTGAACTAAAAGCGAGACCCTGTCTCAAAATATAAAAATAAAAGTAAGAGTTGATGGTAAACTAAAAAAAAAAAAAAAAAAAAACACAAAACTCAAGAGTAAACTACCTTTAATCGTAATATATCCATTCTCTTCAAAGCTAGGAAACATGACTAAAGATTATCAAGTAACCAAAAACAGGGTGAATTATTTAAAAATCTAAAAATGTGCAGCCGGGTGTGGTGGCTCACGCCTGTAATCCCAGCACTGGGGAGGCAGAGACAGGCAGATTGCTGAGTTCGAGGCTTGCCTGGGCTACATAGTGAGCTCAGAGCCAGCCTGAACTACAAAGCGAGACCCTGTCTCAAAAAACAAAAAACAAAACAAAAAAACAAAAATGTGCAGGTCTGCCTCCAACACAGATTGGTTATAACAGACCACTGCCAAACATTTCATGGTGAGAAAGATCAGTTAGAATCCTATTAACATCTGAAAGTTAAAGGAGTTACAACATATGATGAAAAGCTTAAATAACTCCCAGGCCCATTATCTTCAAAAAATTATGCCCAAGGGGCCGGAGGGTTAGCTCAGTGGTTCCGGCAGCGCCTCGCAAGTGCAAGGTCCTGAGTTCAAACCCCAGTAACCACATACAATGCTGGGTGTGGAGACTCACGCCCACCAACAATCAATATCACAAACCACAGTGCCGGGCGTGGTGGCTCATGCCTGTAATCCCAGTACTCGGGAGGCAGAGACAGGAGGATTGCTGAGTTGGAAGCTTGCCTAGGCTACATAGTAAGCTCAGAGCCAGCCTGAACTACAAAGCGAGACCCTGTCTCAAAAAAAAAAAAAAAAAATTATGCCAAATACAGAAAACAATTTTACTTAAAAATAATTACACTAAGGGCCGGAGGGTTAGCTCAGCGGTTCCCGCGCCTGCCTCACAAGCGCAAGATCCTGAGTTCAATCCCCGGTGACCTCATACAATTTTGGGTGTGGAGACTCACGCCCACAAGCAATCAATACCACTAGCAGTGCTGGGCGTGGTGGCTCACACCTGTAATCCCAGCACACGGGAGGCAGAGACAGAAGGATTGCTGAGTTCGAGGCTTGCCTGGGCTACATAGTGAGCTCAGAGCCAGCCTGAACTACAAAGCGAGACCCTGTCTCAAAAAAAATAATAATAATAATTACACTAAATGCTCAAGAACAGATATTTGATGAGAAAAGAGCAGTATGGAAAGCTTTGTGTTAACTTTTAACTACAGCTGTAGTGGAATACACTAAAACCCCCGTTTTAAGACAAAAGCAGTGAAATGAAACAGTGACCATAAATTTCTTTTCCAACTAAAGTACTAATAAGACAAAAGGCAATACAACAAGAGACAAAATAGAAGAAAATGAAACTGAGCAAATTTTCATACAAAACTAAAATGTAAATCCTGCTTTAAGAACTTTCATACATTTTTTACTGGGGATATAGCTCATGGTAGTGTGTAAAGGCCCTACTTCAATTACTCGGCACCAATTAATAAAGGGGAAAAAAAAACCTTTTAACCGTTAGATTAAGAAACCTAATACACCAGTGAAATGAAGATTAAAACTTTATAAACAGGGACTCTAGTTAAAAGCCTTTATCCTCAATCTGTAGACACTAAAAGAAATCCATTCATTCTACCAATTCCAAACTCAAGTTCTACCACAGTTCCCAATTACTTAGGCAAAAATATTACAATTTACAATCCATTATTTTCTTTCAATTCTTTAGAAAACAAGTTACACTGGAATGAGATTTTCACTAGTATCCATTTGCCTCAACTACCAGTTGTTCCAAATATTTTTTGAAAATTAAACTTTATTCACTGAAATTAGACAGATTTTTGCCAAACAATACTTTGCTAGAAAGTCAGCAAACAAACTTCATGTAATGCAACTAACATTCCCAGTACCTGTACCATTTATACTTGACCCTGAAGAATGCACCTCAACATGGACACAGCAACATCTTTTCAGATGTCCTCAATGATTTTTAACTTTACTTAGTAATTTTAAATATCTGTATCTAAAAAGTATAGTGTATGCTGATCATACAACATGAAGCGAACAGTTCATAACGATACTGGTCTTACATAATTTTGTAAAAATGTGCTTGTACTAATATTCAATGACTATCAAGTGAATATTAAACATTTCCATATCATCCAATTTCCACAAACTTGACCCAATTTAAACCCTGAAACTTAAATTTGTACCTTTGGAAGGGTAGAAAACAAGAGTTAAGTAATTGGGTAGGCCTAAAAATACACATCACAACTACATGACTAAGATACTCATTTGGAACTTGTGCCAAGATAGCCCCTCCCTTCAAAACAAACTAAAATTGACTCACTGGCCTATTTTACTTAATTTTAGAAAAAAAAAAGATTCCTAAGCATTCATTTCTCCTGTCTCTGCCCCTACAATTTAAAACATTCAAATCTTTAATCAGAGATTTCTTGCTGTGAAAATGCTAAGTCAAAACAAAGGGAAAAAAACCCTCAATGTTTTCAAGTTAGCTTGCTATGTTTAAGAAATAAAAAGAAAGAAGCCTGGATTCCATAGTATTTTTATAACTACTGTTCTAAAATCATACAAAACAATACAAACAAGGTCTGAGATCCCCAATAATCCCACCCAGCAAACCATCTCACCTCGGATAACACTTTTCATCTGTGAGATGACCCTAATCGCTGGAGTTGACCACCTGAGCAAAGCTTTCAATTTTTGTCTCCCTAAAGTGGGAAGCAATCAATCTTCCTACAAGACATGGTCCACCCTTTGTGGATTTTCTACATGTAGAAAAAATGCTAGTAAACTTGGTGGTGGGGTGAGGACAAAGGGCATCCTGAAAGAAGCACTGACTGAGGTAACTGGAAAATGAAAACAGAGGGCTAAATCAAAGTTCCCTCAACTGCTAAAGGAAAGGTAACTTAAGGACCCCCTCCCCTTTTGTTTATTTTTACCACCTAGAGTCCTCTTCATTAACCCTCTCTGAATGCAAAGTTAAAATACCACTATTCAACGAATCCTCAAAATGTCAGGGCGCTGGCAGCCTACGGAATGACAAACCAATCCCCCTCCCCCACCCTAACCCCCCAAAAAGAAAAGTCCAATCCAATAAGTGCAGGTCACTCTGCCCTCTGGGGCAGTTCCAGCCTGCGCTGGGAAGGCTACTAAGTGAGATCGACCCAGGAAACAGACCACCTCTTTCCACACACCCGCATTTGGGGAAACAACAAAGACAGCCCTCCCTCCCCGGCAGCCACTAGCCCAGCCAGCCAGGCTTTCCTATTTCCCGGTGTAGTCTGGCTTCCCGCCCCCGCCCCATGACAAAGAAAAGGGACTCGGAGAGCGAGGCCTTCCTGGCTCCACGGATGGGGGAGGGGTTGCGAGGTGAGGAGCCTCCTCCACTAACCCGCGCTCACACGCTCGGCCTCGAAAACAGCCCCAAGGCGGCGGGAGCCGAGGCCCCGCCGGGGGACGCCGGGTCCGGAGGGGTAGGAGTACCTTGAAGTAGCCGCCTTCGTAGAGGGTGTTGGGGGGTCCGAAGATGGCCACCTCCCAGTTGTAGAGGTCGGACTCATCCACCAGTGTGATCCGGAAGCCCTCCACCGGCTCCTCCTGCAGGGATTTCAGCTCCAGCATCAGGGCCTTCTGCGAGCTGGTCATCTGCTGCTGGGCCATCGCGGCGGCAGCGGCCGTGCCGTGCCGGGCCCCAGTCCTCGCGCACCGGCCGGGCCGGACCAGGCCCCTCCCTCCGCTCCGCTCGCGCCGGGCCGCCCCGGGCCCTTGCCTTCACGCCCCCGGCGGGCCGGACCAGGCCCTAGACGGCCTGTGGGCCCGCCCGGGTTCTCCTCACACGCGACTCGGCCCGGGCTGGGCCCTTCTTCGCACACGCAGGGCGGGCGGGGAAGGGCTGAGGGAGTGCGGGGTATTCGCTCCCGGCCCGGGACCTCCCCCGGAGGGGGCCTCTGCTTGGGTAGAGAGAAGAGGTGAAAGCAGAGGTAGGCGACGGAGGGCCGGCGACTATATGGAGAGGGGCCGGGCCCGCCTGGGAGCGCAGTGCTCGCTCGCTCTCTCGTTCTCCCCGGGGCCACCGGGCCGGAGGAGGGCGCGCGCGGGGCTGGCGGGGGAGGGGTGCACGGGGGTCTCGTGGCGGCGGTGGCGGCTGCGCGGGGGAGGGGCGGAGAGGAGAGCTGGAGCGCCTCGAGCCGCGGGAGCCACTGAGTCGAGAGGGAGGGAGGGATCGGGAGCTGGGAGGGAGGGAGAGTGGAATGAGGGCCGCACCGGGAGGGGGGGTGACTCTCGGCGGCTGGCGGCCCAGCGCGCGTGCGCACGCCGCTCCGTCCAGCCGCCCGCCTTGCCCCGCCCTGCTTCTCCTCCCACTTCCCCGCCTCCTTCCCGCTCGCGGGCGCGGTGGCGGCGCTTTGTGACGCCGGCGCGCGTCCTCCGCCCTTAAAGGGCCAAACGCCAGTAGGGCCCGAGGGCGGGCTGCTAGAAATGACTTGGGCCCCAGGCAGGAGGAAGTGGTTTTTTTTGATGCTACGCCTTCAAAGCAGTGCCCCGGAAGAGAACTCAGATCCTGGAGCTTGCGATGGCTGCCGCACTTGTGTATCTACGGCCTCAGAGCCGTCCTCGGGCGAACTCTAGGCCTTTACACCCCCTTCCCTGTGACACCCAGCCTGCTGTCTAGCTAGTAGGATGAGGTGCTGAGACCGGAATGTTGGCGCACGCCTGTAATCCTATCACTAGGGAGGCTGAAACGAGGGGATCGTTGCAACTTGGAGACCAGCTTGGGCTACATAGTGATTTGAAGGTCCGGTGGACTGCACAGCGCGAGGGTCGTGTTTCCAAAGGGGGGAGTTGAGAATGTGAGTCTTAACAGTGTAAATAGGCCTTCCTGCATCTCTGAGGCAGACCCTGGTCCCTTGGCAAGTCACCCATTGGGATGGGAGGGCGGCAGTTTCCCAAAAGAAGAATTGAGGGAGGCAGATAGGCCAACCCTTACTTCCCACCCTAACTACAAAGAGGAAGTTAGGAGGAAAAATTAAGAAATAATTACTAACCCCGAGGTAGGGCACGCCTATAATCCCAGTACCCTGGAATCGCAAATTCGAGTCCAGCTTGGGCAATTTAGCGATTTGGCAAGACCCTGTCTCGAAAAATAAAAGGGGCTGAGGAAGTAGCCCTGTGCGAAAGCCACACAAGAAAACTACCACACGAAAACAAAAAAATAATTACAGACTGAACCTGGATTCCTGGTTTTTGTCAGTGTGATTGGGGCTCTGCCTACACCTCAGTTTACCCTTTTGTAAAATAGGGTATAATAGTTGGATTTTTGTCTCTTATATGTTGTTCTAGCTCGACTGTCCAACCTCACTAAGTGACTTTTGAAATAATCCTGACTGTAGTGAGATGCAGAGACAGTCTTCGGCCTCCATAATTTGGGGAGACTCCTTTCTCCCAGGAAGGCATGTTTCTCAGGAAGGCATGCCTAAACCCTCTAAACCTTAACCTCCTACACCCAAGACATTGTGGGCATTACATACAATTTTTGTTTTTTTGAGACAGGGTCTCGCTTTGTAGTTCAGGCTGGCGCTCAGCTCACTATGTAGCCCAGGCAAGCCTGGAACTCAGCAATCCTCCTGCCTCTGCCTCCCGAGTGCTGGGATTATAGGCCTTAGCCACCATGCCCGCACTGTGGGATGTGGTATGGATGGCTGGTGGGCGTTACAATTTTGGTATGAGAAAGATCTTGGTTCTAACTCTGGCAACACGAAAATTTACTTCTTCCTGATTAATCAGCTTCTGTAAAAGCAGGTTAATTATACCTAACAAGCAATTGTAATGATTAAATGAAATCATCTGTAGAGTGACTGGTACATAGTAAATGATCCATTAATGCAAATCTTAAGGAAATAAAAGGCATGATGATACATGCTTGTAATTCCAATACTCTGAGAGGCTGAGAAAGGAGGGTCCCAAATACAAGCCTGACCTGGACAAACTTTACAATTTGGCAAGACCCATTCTTGAAATAAAAAAGGTCCAGAAATGCAGCTCAGTGTGAGACTGCATTCAATCTCCAGTACCACAAAATTAATTAGGCCTAGAGCAATCTGGATACCTTTTTTTTTTTTTTTTTTTTTTTGAGACAGGGTCTCACTTTGTAGTTCAGGCTGGCCCTCAGTTCACTATGTAGCCTAGGCAAGCCTCAAATTGAGCAATCCTCCTTTCTCTGCCTCCCGAGTGCTGGGATTACAGGCCTGAGCCACCATGCCAGGCACTGTGGTATGTGGTATTGATTGCTGATGGGCATGAGTCATCACGCCCAGCATTGTATGTGGTTACCAGGGATCAAACTCAGGACCTTGCACTTGTAAATCTCCGGCCCTGGATACTATTTTTATTTTGGTTTACTGTTTTGTTTTTCTGAGGTAGAAGTTCCCTAAATTGGCTGGGTTCAGCCTCCCAGAGTGCTGGGATTATGTGCATGCACCAATATGCTTAGAGTTGCTTTTTTTTCTTTTCCTGTAATATCTGGGATCAAGCTTATGACCTTGTGCTTGCAAGGCAGATGGCTGCACCACTGTGTTAAATCCCCAGTCAGTACTTTTAATGTAAGTTCCTGTTTTATTCACATTTCCTTAGTTTTTTTGTTTTTTGTTTTTTGTTTTTTGTTTTTTTTTTTTTGAGACAGGGTCTCGCTTTGTAGTTTAGGCTGGCTCTGAGCTCACTATGTAGCCCAGGCAAGGCTTGAACTCAGCAATCCTCCTGTCTCTGCCTCCTGAGTGCTGGGATTACAGGTGTAAACCACCACACCCGGCTACATTTCCTTAGTTTTTAACCAATGTCCTTTTTCCTGTTTATTCCAGGAATCTGTCCAAGCTACCAGACTACACTTAATGTTCATCTTTCTTTCTTTTTTTCCTCTGTCCTTCCCTAACTTTTTTGGTGGGAAAGGTCTAGCTCGGTAAGTAGGCTGGCCTGAAACTCACATCAATGTTCCAAACGGCCTCTAGAGTGTTGGGGTTACTGGTGTGTGCTCCCATATCTGGCCCCTATCTTCTTGTGTTTCACAACCTTGATAACTGAATATTGTTCAAATATTTTGTAGACAGTTGCAATTTGTGATTTTTTTTCTCATAAAACTAGGGTTATGTACATGTACCAACTCCCCATGATGCATGTAATTATTACATGTGGCAAGCATAAAAATGTTTTTTGGTTTTTGGTTTTTGGTTTTTTTTTTGAGACAGGGTCTCATTTTGTAGTTCAGGCTGGCTCTGAGCTCACTATGTAGCCCAGTCAAGCCTCAAACTCAGCAATCCTCCTGTCTCTGCCTCCTGAGTGCTGGGATTACAGGTGTGAGCCACCACGCCTGGCCATAAAAATGTTTTTAAAAGGCTAAATTTATAGATTTTTAGAGGTAAAGATCATAGAGTTAAAATGCCATTTTTATCACACATCAAGGGCACACAGCAATGAACAACATGACTCAGCACTGTTAATGTTGACCTCAACCACTGGATTGATGTAATATGTTAGTTTTCCACTGTAAAGTGATTCTTCCTCCCCCTCTTTTTTTTTTTTTTTTTTTTGAGACAGGGTCTTGCTTAGTAGTTCAGGCTGGCCCTGAGCTCACTATGTAGCCCAGGCAAGCCTCGAACTCAGCAATCCTCCCATCTCTGCCTCCCGAGTTCTGGGATTATAGGCGTGAGCCACCACGCCCGGCTGTCCTCCCCCTCTTTAACTTCCTTTGTTTTGTTTTTTTGTTTTTTGTGGTGCCAGAATCAACTCATGACCTTGCAGTTGAAAGGCAGGCATCAAATGCTACTGAGCTAAATCTCCAACCTTTTTTATTTTTTTTCCCTTTTTTTTTCTTTTTTGAGTCAGGGTTTTGCTAAAAGTGCAGATTGACCTTGAACACATGATGATCCTTCTGCTTCAGCCTCCTGAGAGCTGGAATTACAGGCCTGCACCACCATACCTGGTGTAGTTTGTTTCTGGGGTACTCTCTGAAGGCAGTCGCTGTCACCATGTACAATGTACAGTTAAGTCCCACTTCAAAAGAAAGAAAAATCTCTCTATTTTTTTCCCCCTACAAATAAGGTTTCACTACTTTAAAGGATTATTTTTTGGACTTCCTGTCTACCTCTTGAAATCAGACTACTGGAATTAGAATTGCCCTCAGAGGAGGAGCAATTCATCAGTGTAGCCCTATCAAAAGGCTGATGTATGTATATGCCTAATTCTGGCTTCCTTTCCTCCATCACTCAATTTAGGTACAAGAAAATTGCTGACCTGGAAATGTGGAAAATGATGTTAACACCTTTAATAACAAAGCTGTGAGCAGACAAATAAGAGTACATTCATCTTCAAAGCATTTTATCTGACCTGGACATGATGGCATACACCTGGAGTCCTAGCACTTAGGAGGCTGAGACAGGAGGATTGCCATGAGGTGGAGGCCACCCTGCACTACATAGCAAGATCCTGACTCAAAACCAAGCAAACAAAACCCCAACACATTTCATACATGTAAACTCATCATTGCTCCACCCTAACAGGAAAACAGCCCTAGCCAAACCCACTGGAACATACACCTGCCCCCAGACCAACCAAAGGCTACTTCCTGGGCTCGGTCAACTCACAGATTCATACTAAATATCCACTGTGGACATAACTGAAAGCTGGAAAGCTGGCAGCTTACTGTAGGTGAGTTTTATACTCAATGTTTACCATTCCACAAAACTAGTTCATGCCTATTTTAGTAAGACATTATTAGTAAGCTCCAACTATGTCTTTCAGCAATAAGCACACTGTTTACCACAGAGTGAACACTTATTGTTCTCAGAGGCCTATTATCAGGAGCAAGAAAAGAATCATCACAAAGGGGGGAGGAGGGGGGAGTGGGTAGGGATATGGGTAAAAATGAGAATTAACTTGTGGCATATACTGGTACAAATTTCCCAATGTTATATGTGATTTTGAGATGTATATAAATTGTACCAATAAAGAATTCAATTAAAAAAAAAGAATCATCACAAAACTCCCTTCACTCCCATGTCTGGGCTCTCTCAAGCACATAGTAGGTGTTCAAGACTACTCCAGTGTTTGTGCCTCATGAGGGGTTTAAAACGTATTTGTGGGAAGAATGGCAGAAACAGTTTCCTGAAGATTTCCACACTGTTCATTGCTTCATAATGGCAGGCAGAGTTTGAGTGGACTGATTGGTGCCCTCTTGAGGTAAAAATAATTCCTACCCTCTAAGTACATCTCTTAGTCAACCAGGATACTTCTAAGGAATCCCCCCCCCTTTTTTAACTGGTACCTTGATAGAACTCTGCTGAGCTACATTCCCAGTCCCCATTATGTTTTTATTCCAGAGAAAGGGTATGGGAATCTTGGTAAGATAACTGGATAGGTATTTCCTTCAGGAAGGTTGAAAGAATGTGTCTTTTAAAAGAATCTAGCATTTTTATCACTCAGCACATTAACAAGACTTGTATGCTGACCTCAAAAACTACAGCTTTTCTCTAATGATAATAGCTAATATTACAAAGAATCACTATTACAGGTTCTTTATGTGAAGTGTCTGATTTAATTCTCCCAGAAATGCAGTACATGATCATTAGTAAAATACTCATTTTAGGGGCTGGAGATGTAGCTCAGTGGTTCCAGTGCCTGCCTCACAAGCGCAAGGCCCTGAGTTCGATTCCAGTAACCACACACAATGCTGGGCGTGGTGACTCACGCCTGTAATCCCAGCACTCGGGAGGCAGAGGCAGGAGGATTGCTGAGTTCGAGGCTTGCCTGGGCTACCTAGTGAAGTTACTCAAGGTCAGTTAATTACTAAATTCCAGAACCAAGAGATAACCTCAACCATCCGACTTCACCATGATGCCTGTTACCCTCAGTAATCTTCCTTGTACACTAATGTTCCCAGCCTAATGTGCCCACAGCAATCTGCAGAGCATAATACTCTCAATACTATATTGCAGATATTTGTTCATTTCTTCCAGCCTCTGAGATCCTCTTAAATCTTTCATTTAACAAATATATGATTGACTCTACTATGACAGGCTCTGGAAAGGGATACAGGAATAAATAAGATAATAGTAATTGAAAAAAAATGCTGGCCGAAGTAGCACATGCCTGTAATCCCAGCACTCATGAGGCAGAGACAGGAAGACAACTATGAGTTTGAGGCCAGCCTAAGGTACATGGTGAGTCTCTTTCTAAAAACAAACAGAAGTAATTGACCCCTGCCATTATAAAACTTACATTCTAGTGGCTGATACAGAAATAGACAAAAACAAGTAGTTAATAATATTGCTACATGTTTTGGTAGTACCAATGAAAGTAACTAAAGGGGTGTCTAAAAACATTAAGGTAAGATGCAATTCTTTTTTTGATTTTTTTTTTTTTTTTTTTTTTTTTTTTTTTTTTTTTTTTTTTTTTTTTGCTTTTTGAGACAGGGTCTCGCTTTGTAGTTCAGGCTGGCCCTGAGCTCACTATGGTGCCCAGGCAAGCCGCCGCGAACTCAGCAATCCTCCTGTCCCTGCCTCCTGAGTGCTGGGATGACAGGCATGAGCCACCACGTCCGCCATTGTGGTATGCGGTGTTGATTGTTGGTGGGCGTGTCTCCACGCCCAGCATTATATGTGGTTACTGGGGATCGAACTCAGGACCTTGCGCTTGCGAGGCAGCCGCCGGAACCACTGAGCTAACCCTCCGGCCCTAAGATGCAATTATTAATGAGGGAATGGGCAAGAGGAAACTGTGCTATAAAGGGGTAGAGGAGAGACGACATCTTGTTAAATTTCCCAGGTGGAACTTAGATTTACAATCTTTCTTTCTCAGCCTCAAGTAATGGAATTATAGTTATTCACCATTGTGTCAGGCTGAATTTATATTTAAATAGTGGGTCCTCAAGTTGCAACCCACCTGACATACAAACAACTTGACTTAATTAGGTTAATGGAAGATTCATCTGTCTCTTGTTATCTATATCATGGACCTAGGTAAACATATCTCAGCTGTATTGACTTACAACCAACTTGAGTTACAACAGCCCTAGGAACTAATCCAGTTTATAAATCAAAGGTGTGCTGTACATAAAGGGGGCCTAGCATGGTGGCTCACACCAGTAACCCTAGCCTTTGGGAGGCTGAGGCAAGAGGATCACCACAAGTTTGAGGCCAGCATGGGCTACATGAGATCCTATCTCAAAAAGCCAGGCCTTCTTTTTTTGCTCCTTTGCACTCAAGTCCCTTTCTCTTTTCACCCTCAACTCCCCTTTTCCGTTTACCTTTTTCTCTTCGCCCTTCTCCCTGTTCCTGTTACCATCCTATGATCGTCAATAAATACATTAAATACAATAAACACATTAAAACAAAACAAACAAGCCCTGGTGTCGTGGTGCATGCCTGTAATCCCAGCACTCAGGAGGCTGAGGGAAGGAAGATCACTGCAAGTTTGAGGCAAACTGGAGTACACAGTTCAAGGTCAACCTGAACTACATAGCAAGACCCTGTCTCAAACAAAACAAAAGAAACTGACCTCTGAAGTGGGAGAACAAGAGCATTCTTCAGGTTTCTGGTTTGTGATCAAGTCTTATTGAATTATATTTTTCTTCTTTTAGTTGTATGAGACAGGGTCTCACTATGTAGTTCAGGCTGGACTTGAACGCACTAGGCACAGGCTGACTTTGAACTTACAATGACCCTTCTGCCTTCCCTCCTGAGTGATAGGACTATAGGCATGTGCCACCACACCCAGTTTAACTGTATTCTGTTTTAGGTGTCTATTATTATTATTAGTGTGTTGTTAAGTAATAAACTGAGATCTTATCATATGCAACGCATAAGCTCTGGCATTGAACCCAGGTGTGAATTACTTTTTCTTGTTTGCTTATTATTGAGACAAGGTCTCATGTGGGGGTTGGCCCAGGCTGACCTTGTACCCATGATCTCCCATCTCAACCTTCCAAGTACTGGGATTACCAGAATGAGTCAATACACCTTGCTATCTTCTCAATGTTTCTGGGTTTAAAATGTGGCAATATATCAGACACACATGTTTAAATACCGAAAGTGGAAATAGGACTAAAATGTGTAATAGATCTTGGGAAACAGGAAGAAAATGTTCAAATGGGAAGGGGAATAAGGAACGGGCAAACGACAACAAGAAAAAAGGGAAAATATAGAAACATGTTTTGTGTATAGGGAGGGGAATAGAATGGGAAAAAAAGAAGGGGCAGCATATACCATGTACAGGCGCAAATTCCTTGTGATGAGTGTTACCATGTATATCTAAAATGTATCAATAAACATTTTGCTTCAAAAAACAGTCAAATACAATTTTTTAAGAACTTTTTGCTTATGTTGGTGCACAATTATGATCCCAGCACACAGGAAAGTAAGGCAAAAGAATCTCTGTGAGTTTGAAGTCAGCCTGGAAGACATACATAAATAGTCTCAAATCACCAGGGCCAGGGATTTAGCTGAAGTGGTATCGCACCTATCTTGGAAGTGCAAAAGGCCCAAATTCTATCCCTGGTACCACAAAAAAAAAAAATTTTTTTTAAATTTATATTGTTCTTTTTGAAATAATCTTGCTTTGGGCTGGAGATTTAGCTCAGTCGTTAGCCTGCCTTGCAAGCATAAGGTCCCTGGTTCGATCCCAGTAACCACATACAACAGTACTGGGTGTGGTGACTCGTGCCCCACCGGCAATCAGTACCACATACCACAAATGCCTGGCTTGGGGGCTCAAGCCTGTAATCCCAGCATTCGGGAGGCAGAGGCAGGATTGCTGAGTTGAGGCTTGCCTGGGCTACATAGTGAGGTCAGGGCCAGCCTGAACTACAAACTCAGACCCTGTCTCAAAAAAAAAAGTCCTGCTTTATAGATCAGGCTGGGCCACAACTCACTGTGTAGCCAGACTGGCCTCAAACGCGTGTCAATCCTTTTGCATCAGCCTCCTGAGCGCTAGGATCACAGGTATGCACCATTGCTCCCAACTAAAATTTAATAATTAAATTTGTGGTCAGCATTTGTGAGTTTGAGACAAGAGGATCATTGAGTTCAAGGCCAGTCCAGTCTACATAGAGAGATCACGTGTGAAGGATCCCAAAAACTAATAAAGTAAAAGACGATGAAAAATGTTTATAATATCTAGGAAGAAGACATTACCCTAAAAAAAGGACGTTACCTAAAACTAAACCTGCCTATAAAGACGGGAAAAAGTGAATAAATGCAAGATAACTTTTGCACATAGAAATAAAAAACTCTGTAAATACGTAGGTGTGATCTAGAGGGGAAAGGGAGGAATCAGTAGTGAAAATAAACAAACCCCCACCAGAGGGCCTAAACGAGCTTCGCCCTTCAGAGCTTCCCAAACAGAGGAAGTGAGGAAAAGAAGGGTAAACCTCGCTACCCAAGGCTTCCGGTTTGATGTCGCAAAGAGGCCGTAAATCCGAGAATTTAGTTTGGCCCCTCCCATAATAGGCGGCCCTAGAGAAAACAGACCAATGGTGAGCTTCAGAGCGAACAGTAATCCAATGGTTTTGGAGGGGGTGGGTTTCTGCGGTACCTGGGCTGCCGGGTCTAAGGCTCAGAATTTTGAGTTTCTGCGCACGTGGTGGTGTACGCTGCGTAGACTCCGCTTGAATTTGAGTGCGGGAGAGCAACCGGGAGGGGAGTGATGGGGCCAGCCCCGGCGGGAGAACACCTGCGCAGAGCGGCTGGGGAGCCAGAGGTAGGTTGGGGCAGTTATGAAGAAGAGAAAGTAAAAGGGAGTTCTCGGCTGCAGAACCGGAGATAGCAGGCCCAGCCCTACAGCTATCTGGAAAGGGACACGAAGGCACTTTCTCACAGTTCTCCCAGCCGAGGATACTGAAATAGTCTGAGATTGCTAGCAGAGGTGAACCCGGCAAGATTTGGATAGAGCGACAATGGAGAAGGCAATTGAGAAGTCTCCAGAAAGGAAACGGGTTCACAGCACTGAAGATAAAGGAGCTTTGGGCACTGCCTAAGGGTACCTTTACTAACTC